>JANTCA010004998.1:0-20982 GCA_024741275.1 Chironex yamaguchii
TCTATCTAAGCTCTGTACTTTGTACATAGAACTTTATGCCGGTGAAGACAGCACGATTTATGATATATATATATATATATATATGTGTATATATGTGTACATATATATATATATTCTAGCTAAAGATGACTCGTAACAGGCAGCTAACACAGGTATTAGATTAATGAATCGATTTTTAATATTTCAATACAAGCTGATGCTTCTTATACTCCGGTATCAAATAAGAAAAATCATGCAATTTTGCTTGTCAGCTTTGCACTCCTTCAGCCTCCCAGAAAGTTTTTTTAACTCG
Organism: Chironex yamaguchii; assembly: GCA_024741275.1. Taxonomy (NCBI): domain Eukaryota; kingdom Metazoa; phylum Cnidaria; class Cubozoa; order Chirodropida; family Chirodropidae; genus Chironex; species Chironex yamaguchii. Next base: position 293 of record JANTCA010004998.1, read on the forward strand.
CCGATTTTTGTCCAGTAGTTGACAGATTTAAAGGAACTAACTTTTCCTGGTCTAGCCTTGAACAACTGTTTTTCAATATGATCATGTTTCAAGAATCTCTCGATCCAAATATAGCTACTTCCTCTCTTATCATATGGGATATGTTATATTGACATTATAGTGTTTCTGTTTGACATCACTCCGAACTTCATTATCATAGATTATTTATTATTCATGATTAGTTCAAGTAACTCAGAGGTTCCTTTCTTCGAAACTGATGCATACTCATTTATGATTCATTAACCATCTGATACTTTCTCGAGCTAAGTGGCAATTTTCTAATGCATGAATTTTGTTTTATGACAAGCTAGCTGGTAGCAAATTAGTATCCACGCAGTTTTGGATATGAAAAATAAATGAGAATTATCGTGGATCAGCCTTATCCTCGTGACAAAGACATTTTAAGCTTTCTTTAAGTGTAGTTTTAAAGTTTCTTTGTCTATATGGAGGATGAAAAACACATAAGACATTTTCACTGCTGACAAATTATTTGTCTTGCTGTTATCCATGTAGTAAAAATGAAAAGATCAGTCTAAATAGCTGACTGAGTTATTGCCATAAAAATCAACTAGACTAAATCGTTTTATTTTGGGCAGGTTTGAACCTATGTTAGCATTGGAAAGAGACGGATTTTGCTAACTGGATCAAGATCGTGTCCTTATGGATTGCCATTAAATTTCAGTTACTTTTTGAGGCTATCAGATACCTTAATAACTTGTTTGGAACAAAATTCTGAATACATACATAAGCGAACTTCATACATGTTCTGCCAAAGGTATTCAATAATAAAAGATTCCTATGACCATAGACGATGCTTATAGATTTCTGATAGTGCTTGTTGGTGGTTATTCCGTAAATTGTGCCTAGTCGTAAACATAATTTTGCAAAAATGGGCACTCATTAAAGAACGAATGGAGAAAGCAAAATATTCTTTAACAGTTTGGAAAATCTTTTCTGTACATGTGATTAAAATGTTAGTTTTTCTCTATCTTTTATAGCCAGTGAAACTCCTTCTTACCAGCAATTTACCATTGGGGAACGGGAAACCACCACTAATAATGAGAGAACAAATTTGTTCAAATACGCAAAAATATTAGTAAGAAAATGCTGACAGGCTTAAATGCAAGCTTTGAGAGTACAGAGTACTATCGACGGAACATGGAGGGATTTCAAAACCCACCTTTAAACAAGTGGTACGTTAAGATCGCACAAAAAACAATACAACTGGTAAAGGTGTGGTAAAAGAAATACTTAGGATTAAGCTCTTAAATTTTCTGTTGCATTCTGTTGAGCTTGAATTTCTAGCTAAATAACTAATTTCCTCTTGCGTACCTAGTACAAAAGCTTGATTTTCGTTCACGGCAATACGTTATGATGCCAGATCCTATATGTTGAAATTGGTTTTCAAGTCCGCTGTTAATGCTGACAATTTTGGCAACAACAACTGTCTATCCGAGAACATTTGTCTAATGAAGGGTATGATTAAAGTCGGCACCTCTTTCATGTGAGCACTGTATATAATGAACCCTAAGGACAAGCAGGCGTAGTATTAAGGTAATTAGTGATAGAACTGTAGCTTATGTAATTCTTTGCAGCTCTAAAAGTGTTGTAACTGAAGGTTAAATGAAATATTCGAGTATCTAAGAATCAATAAAAAATAGTTTATCGACTTTTTATGCAAATCGTGCAACCATGTTGTGCCCTGCCAAACTCTTAGTAGTTTAATAAAAGAAATAGCATATGTGTACCTTTAATATGCTTCTTGGGGTGGTCAGTCATGTATTTGGTAAAGCAAACATTTCGAGAAACTATTTCACGTACTGCCCGCCTTCATGTAATGAAATTAGGTAACAGATAGTAACGCATTGTTTCGATCGCAAAAATTCTTGTCTTAAAAGTCAAATCTCATGCCGTGTCTGCAATAACGCGGAATAAAGAAATTGAATAACTGAGAATATTTTCACACTTCTTTTGAGTTGTTTTGCTAGTTAGGAAAGGCATTAAATTTGCAAACGATAGTTTAGGTTATAACTTCTGTTTTATACTGCTTCCACACTGAACGTAGCAAGACAATTGCAATTTTATGCCACTGCATCTCATTATAGGCACAATGATACAGTAATACTACTCTAATCTCATAGTTACATGCCAGATTTAAACTACAGTATTCCTCAGCATTGTGCTGTTTGTATACTTTAGTTGCTAAGCAAAAAATTAGCGTTGCAAAGTAGTTGCCAGAAGACCACAGGTTTCCAAAAGATTCTCGATGCCTTACCTTAGACCTTAGTTCCTCCTGTTCAGCGTGAAAGGTTGGGCGACAACTTCAGCTCTACATGCCTGACGATCCTGTGCCAACTTTGGTAGGTTATTCAAGCTGACTCCCATCTTTTTGAAGTCTTCTTCCATTATTTCGCCATGTTGTCGCTGGTCTAGATGCCAGTGAAGTCTTATTTCACAAAGATTTTTGAGAATAGATGGCATTTCGTAAACAGGAATGCGGGTACGCAACAGCGTCAGATGAAACTTGCATGGAGACGATGTTCTCCAAAGAATTCAGAAATTTGGTCTCAACGAAGAACAATTTTACAGAGTTTACGAATCACTTGAGATACCCCGTACGTTATGCAACTAGACAACGATGGAAGTGGATTAGAAATTAAATAATAATAATTGTAAGGTGTTGCCTTCTGTAACGGATGCTAAAGATAACCTGCTTACGTTCTTTGTAATTAGAAAAAAGATTATATATTTTTGTGATGCAAAATATTTTTTAGGATCAAAAATGGAAATGGATTTCCGTTTTCCAATTTCATCTTACGTTTTAGAGATCGTTCTCCAGAACTATTTTTTGCCGTTAATGTAGTGGAAGTTTTGGTGTCCAACCTCTCCACACAAAACTTTGTTAGCTCAAAAATACGAATACACCTTCTAAAAGTTAAAAATTAGACATAGCTGATGTCCCCTATTTTGAGACGTCTTTGGGTTTAGCCATGGACGTTTAATGCATGCCCATAAGGTCTTTCTACAGCTGTATCAAACTTTACTATTAAACTTCAACCTGCATTGGAACAATTGTCAGACGTAAGAATGAAACAATAATAGAAGATAAAGTTATGATAACTCAAACCAGTTACTGTTTGGGGTTTGTCAGCAGGAAGTGGATTAAAATTATACAAGAGAAGACGATGACGACGATGTAGAGGAATAACAAATGCAAAGTTGCTTGATAGCTTCGTCTGCTATTGACATTTCTGAGTTAGGTGACCAAATTCTACTCAATAAGTGAAGCAATACCCTCGTAATATTTGCTGTATTTGTAATATTTCAGTGAAAAATGTGAAATTTCAAGATCCTATATATTACTCATCACTTCTCTTTATGGAATCTTCTTTCCTGGAAAGTCTTTGCCATCTTTTATGAACAACAACATCATGTTCTTCTTGGCCCAACTTGAAACGTTGGATGCCACATTTCTTACAGCTGAAACAGATGTCATGATAAATGCTCATCAAGTGTCCATAAAACTGGAATATTCTTTGTTGCAGTCTCCGTAGCTGCAACATTCCTTTTACAATTTCCTGACTTTTCTTTTGTCGAGTCCATTCTACCATCTCTACATATTTATTGTACCGTTTATATGTCCTCTTATTTCATTTGCAAGTTCCACTTTAAACATTTGTGCTGTTTCCATGTTAATCATACCTGTACCGTGAAACTTTTAAACAATCTATGCATAGGTCGTGTGCCACCTTCACAAACATTTGCATTCTTCGATTAGACAGCCAGTTGCAAATATTCATTAATACAACAAGTACCAGGAATTTCTTACTTTGGTTTTCTAAATTTTTCTATAAACTGTGTTAGAACAAAATTGGCCCTTATCTTTTCCTTTTTGATATTATTATTTTATAGTTTATGCTTTCTTTGAGCTATCATTTACATAACTTTGAAGTTGGCACAACCTTGCAACTGTTCTTTGGCTAGAAACAAAATTTTACTATTCCTCTTACAGCGTCCATTCATCGTCTAAAATGATGTATGTCTTTTTACTGCTTAAATACTTTAATCACATTTTGGGACCCAATTTTGATCTCTTACTTTATTTTCAAGTTTTAAACTGCTTTACTTTATTTGCTGCACAGGTTTGCTAATCGTACAATACCGAGAACTGTTATAACCAATAAAGGTAACTACAGATAAAGTCATCTACAAAAATTTCTATTTAACACTGCTCACGTAGATGCGTCTTCATATGGTACGGACAAGACGTGTAGTTTAGAGTATGACTAACAAGAAAGAAACAAATGAACACTTAGTGGAGGAAAAGAGTATAACACAAAATCATCACAAATAGAAAAAGAAAAGGTAACAAAATTAGCTGATGGACAAAGACTAGATAAACAGCCTGAGAGAAGAACAACTCCGTTCTGTCCGCAAGTTATAAATTATGCTTCCTCGTGTAAGCCATCTCCTAAATACTACAAAATTTAAATCTCTGTACTTGGCGGCAAGAGTTGAACTATTTACCAGATGCTGCCCTATAGCAGAGCCACAGTACTTCGGAATGCGTGACATCAATGGCCGCGGGGAAATTTTCTGCCTCATTGTACGTTGGTTTGGGTATGTGTGATGCATTGCTTTCATCCCATCATTGACTTTTTAATTCCGCTCACGTATTGTTTAATTCTTACTGACTTTCTTTTCCCTCAACAATCATGTAAGCCAGTTTTATAAGCTCAGTCCGGCATTCATTCCATTGTAATTGGTTGCTTCTCGTGTGTTGATTAGTTTTGATACTTGTTCATCTTGCATCATGGTTGTATTTAGCTGATTTTGCTCAGTAATGCTGCTACTCTTATTTTGCTATGAAAGCTACAAGTGCCCTAAGTCAGCAAAGTTTCAGTGTTGTTGAATTCACCATGACAAATAGACGACGCCGTCAGGGGTGTCACTTCAGCAAACAAAATCTCTTAGCAAGAATAATTGCCCTGTGAAAGTAGACTTTTTCCTGCAAAAGAGGCTTTTTTTATAGTTGGTTGTGAGCCACCCCATAGTCCCCAAGTGACGCACCTGGACGCCGTCTCAGTTCTCAAACTGTTGATCATATCTTTCCTGTCAGACGTTCCTCCACAACAGAAATCAACGCGCGATTTTGTCATTATATGTATCAGGGATTCTGTTCCATTCACAAACTTAACCATTTGTAACTCAGGATTTACCATGATTTCAATCTCCGAATGCCCGTGATTGCTAAATGATAATTGTAGTGCCATCGGGCTAGTATACAACTATAAAATAAAATAAATTTGTAACTGTACCGCCCTTTTGAAGAAGATAACGATCCATCCGCGTGATTACTATGCTATTACTGCGTTAGTATTAAATTTGCAATAACTCTTTTGTCCTTCTCCACAATTCCTAATTGATCCCTATAACTGATCAATCTAAAAGCTACATATATTTGTTGAGGAAAGTAGAAGCCTGAAGCTTGTTAGCTTGACAATTGAAGTATTGAAAATTTTCCAAAATATTCTTCAGTTAAAAAGTTTCAAGTCGAGTAGGATCGGATCAGATCAAGCTCTCGTCGGGTCGGGTCAAACAAAAGTTACGCGAATTGGAAAACAAGTAGGAAAGTAACTGGAGCCGACTGTCATAAACACCGCACTTCCTATTTCTCAAACCCTTGGACTAGAATCAGCAACGCTTGATAACAATTATGCTACAAAATAACTAAATAGGTAAGTTCGAATGAATAATAATAAGTGTTTTGCACGGTGAAGATCAGTTAAATTTTCGATTACAAATTGAACTATTGCACAAGTAAATACAATTACACCTTTTTATTTACATTTTGAAAATCTCTTGGACTTCAGCCAAACCATACGGTCAATCACCTGAGAAAAACAACCTGGCAAGTAACAGCCACCGAAAACATAACCCCCTTCGCAGAGGAAATAAGCAAACGCTAAGGAAATCGCCTAGCCGACAGATATAATGAGGAAGCATAACTAAACTTTCGAATCATGAAGTGGACAATTTGAAAATTTAGATCAAGTAACTGCCGAACGTGGCCTCTCTGTTATCCATTTAACATTTATCATTCTTTGTTGTTTTGTACATATTTTGCAATATAGTAGTTAATAACTACCTCATTCATTTTAAAAAACTAATTAGATAAAACCATGTACACTTTCATAGCTGTTAATGTTTTAAGTAAGCTCTGACTTCGATCTAATTCGTACAGTTGAGCTGCAGATGCTTTCTGTGCTATAGTGAGATATCTACCACCTGTAATGGTGGGCTCGTGCTGCTAGACCTAGTGACATGCAAAATGACTGTCACGACTGCAGCGCTAGAAAGCGGCTGTATTAGTCTTAACGGATTAAAACGTCAGCTAGAAGAAAATTTCTCAACTTATCTACTGTGCTGTTAAACCATTAATGATACAACATTTCGTGAAACCTGTGGCGATATCATCTTTTCAAAGTCTATTTGCTTCCGACATGGCAAACATATACTTTGTTCAAGACTTGGTATAAATGATATTTTTCTCCTTTACTTCATTAATTAGATTTATAACATAAGGTTTTGGTAAATTACCAACTGATTGTGGTCTTCTACATCCATGTATCAAGTGCTTAGAGCCATTTATGATATATTTTTAGATAATAAAAATAAAACGTTACATCACCATCAATAAATAAATGTAAGATGGAAAGTGTTCTTACAACATAAACAGTTAAAATATACATTTGAAATATAAGCGAACACTCGTTATAAATTTTAATTCAACCGTTTATGAATAATTTTAAGCTAATACATCGTGACTGAGCCAAATCTACATGGAAGACTGAAAAATTAGATGTAGGAAGAAACAAGTATTGAATTTATCAACTTATTACAAGTTTGTATTATTAATGTTTGACCTACTGTGAGAACTATTCCTTCATTCATATTTAAGTACCTGGACATAAGTTCATCCTTTCTGAATTCTGTCTATACAAAACAGCCTAATGAATTCCATCTCATAACCTACTTATTTTGTCAGTTAAAATCAACAGTGATAACAAGATTGTTTGGTCATTTTCTGTCTTTTGAAAGAAATAATATCTAAATGAAATGAGCAACGTGGAACATTTGTCAACCTTAAAAAAGAGAAGTGAAGGAGCGTAAAGTCCGATTAAATTATAATTGATGGCAGGTTAAATGCTTTGTTGTTAACGTTGATGTATTAGCAGGACGTTAAAAGGTTTGTGAATCAACAAATGTAAAACACTATAACCTTCTCTACTGAAATACAGTTATTAAAAATCGTATCTAAAGCTTTGCAGGTGCATTGATGATTTTCCGTTTCTCATACTAACTCTTTCAAAAGTTAACAAAAGGTTAATTCATATTCAGAGGCCATCTGTACGTTTTCCATCCCTAAATATCCTTTCGTATCGATCTTCATTCAGAATTATTATTATTCATGAGAAGACAGTAGAATCTGTCTGTTGTTCTCACAGGACAACCAAAATCTAGAGACCATTTGACAGAAATATAAAAAGTCTAATCTAACAAGCGTTGATTGTATTCCAGATGTCTTTTGCTCCTTTTAGATAGGGGGGTAACATACTTTGTCAATCTTTTACTTGTAAAACGTAATACTCTGTATCAGAGGAATAAGTAATAAGTAATATGTTTGATCTACTTAAGTAGAAATAAAGTTTGTCCGGATCCGAAGCGTTGAAAGAGGAAAAAAACTATTTACCACCTTCAATTGTTATGTATTCATTCATTAGCTTCCAGTGGCTTACGCAAGTAGTGATCTTTCTCATTTTCTCGATTAACCGGTGATGTATTTTGCAAGGAAATAGTCAGAATCTCTGCATAGGCAAAAGCAGGTTTTAAGACACCAGAACTGAGACTTCAACAAAATTACTACCAGGCGAAATCTTTTTATTTGTGTTTAAGAATTGAAAACGAATTGAATAAAATATTCGAGAAATGCGTAACAGAAATTGGAAAGTAAAATACTTCAAATGACCAAATTCATCTTTATAAAACGGTGTATTTGTGATAATTTACGAATCACGAAAAGTTTAATTAGTAGCTGGTCAACATACCAAGCTTTGTCGTAGAGTCTTAGTTGAATGCACAATATTGTACTAAAACCATAGACTTTATCCTCACCCAGGAATAGGATTAGTAGATAGACAGAATAATAGTACATAATTACCACTTTTACAACCTTTATCCTCGCTACTAGATTTAAAGTTCAACAAAACTATTTTGTTTACACTCTTTTGTGTTCGCGTGAAAAACACTTGCTTTGTCATGTAACTTTTTAATGAACTGTCTAGTTGCTCTCGTTTAATGCACACAGTCTAATAAAATCATCAGTCCTCTCTCGAATTGATAAAAAGGTGTAAAGATTTGGTAATGTCGCATATGAAGGAACTCTGTGAAGATGGGTGGAGGGGGAGGGGTAACTTGTTCCGTTTTTAATTGAAAATTAAAGGCTAAGGAAACACGAAACAAAGTTTGAGGTAGGCTAAAAGTAATGTTCCTTTCGTATACAAAGCTAAAAAATACTTTAGTTAATATGCACACTATGTTGAGGGTCTTGAAACGCTATCTTTACCTTCAGTTGCTGTATGATTTTAGTCTTGAACGACAACATCCGATATGAGACAACGCTTTGAGATTTTAAAATATGATTCTCAAGGATATCAGTGGTGATTCGATGGTGGACAGACAATGTAAACAAAAAAGAGACATTTAGAAGAGCTAGAATAGGTAAGAAGGTAATCTTGAAGGTGAGAACACAGCAGATAAGACTTGTCAGACACGAGGTTAGTATGTATAACCTGAGATTGAGAGGAGAGATCGAAGGATACAGGGGTAGTGGAAGGACAGAGGTGCACTGGGTGTCTACGTTAAATGAATTGATTGTAAAAAGAGGCAGAAAGTAACAAGAGGCATTGCAGTTCAAGATTGCAAAAGATAGAAGGCAGTTGTATTCTATTATTGTCTTTGTCGTCTGGTATGGCACATAGAAAAACAAGAGAAAGAGGTAAAAGAGGCAAAATACGACAAATAAGTATACAGATTAAGTCAACTAACCTTAATGTTGCAGGAAATGCCCCAAATTACTCAGTGGTGCAAACTCTGTTTCCAACGTAGTACCTCATTTGCTATTATTAACACCAGTCTCTGAGACTGCAAACTTTTCTAAAAAAAGGTTGGTTTTAAAAGTATCTCTATCTCGGTGAATTTCTACCTTAAAAGCCTCTACACTTTGGCCTCACTTCCCTAGAGAGCTCTAAACAAAATTATATTGATGTATCATAAAGTATCAACAGAGTATTAGTAAAACTTGAGAGGACTTTCATTGCATTTGATTTTTTCTACTAAGTTCATAAAGTCGAAGTAATTTATCGTCAATGGAGCTCAACTTCATAAACCATGGATTTTCGTCTTTCTTAAAATTTCCTAAAATACTCCCAAAGGTACATAGTTTGTTCACCTTGTGAGTTAGCCAGGTGCATGGTTTTGATGGATAGACGCCAAAAGGTAACATAAAAGCCTGGTTAAGTTTGATCTTTAACAAATTTTTTGGTTCTACGGAAAATTGCTGTTGCTAGTTAAAACTCTGCAGCTAATGCCGTATTTACCCAGAGAAATAAAGCTTCCAAGTAAAACAAAATTCTTCAAATTATCTATATTTTCATTAGGAAATTTGTCAGATGTACAAGCAATCACTTTGCAATTGATAATCCTTATGTTGAAAACCAATTTACTTGCGTAATTATTATCGTTTTGTTGTTGACAGTTGTAGCTTTTCGAAGACGTGTGATAGGGGAGATAAAGTAAACTATTAATTTTCAACCATAAAAAGAATTCCATTATTCATATTAAAGTCACAGGATAAACTTTATAGCATGAAAAATATAAGAAAAGTCAAGAATAAGGTAAAAGAAATGAAGCAGTCCTGTCAGCATAGTGTAGTTACATCAAACTAAACCGATTAGTAATGATAACAAAAATATTGTAGCTTGCTTCGCTATGCATCTTTTATAATACTTTTCACAAAGTATGAAATGCCGATTTAAAATTGACATGTCTAGTTACAAATAGGTCTTTTGGTCTTCCTTAGAGCTTTCTAACTGTAGGAGAAGCATCAATTTTTCTTCCACTATCATGCATTTAAGCAATTGTCCTCCATGCCCTTGTCACTTACTTCTTTATATTCTACAGGAGTACATATCTCCAATTTTTCTTTGTCAAATTTATCTTAAATCAGATTCAGCATCTAGCTTGTTGATGCCTCTTCGTTCTAAACTTTGTAGTATACAAAGGACGTCGGTCATCCCTTCCACTCCTATTATTAGCGCTTCCATCATATTTGAGTCTGCGCCTCGTATCTTGTGGTTTTCATCCGCTTCGTTATGTTAACCCTGTTCTTTGATGACATGAGCCTTCTTTTCAACTTTACGACTGTCTACTTATTTTTCTTTACGCTGTCTTCTTGACTTTTATGTAGATTGCTCTATCATGTGTTCGTTTATATGTTTAAAGGATCTTCTAGATTTTTCGATGGATGGATAATATTGGTTTACTTGTTTCAGTTCATGACTGTTCACTGACTTTTGTACATTCCGTTTTCAGATTCGTCATTAATTCAAACAATTTAAAAATTTGATCATTCTCAATATCAGCCTCAATTTATTTATTTATTCATTTATTTATGTGTTGTTTGTTTCTATTTCATCAATAAGTCAATTTGATTTTGTAAATTAGGCATTCTCATAGGTGATTGTAATAGCAAATTAAATTATTGCAAATATTACTATACTATCTATTTCAATCTAATTCCTTCATCAAAAAGGATGTGATTTTTTTCTCCATATAAAAATCGTATCAGTTTTTTGGACACAAGTAAACTCGTTCTTTTAAAACCTGCAATTAATTAAAGCTACAATTTGGAGCGGGAAAAACATTTAGAAAACCACATAAGCTTAAACATAACACCCTACGAATCCAAAATAAGGGTGTTACCAGAAAGAGCACTCTTATTGTTCACAGCCACATCTTACCAATTCAACGTCCCTGTCTGTCACTACACTGCACCATGCAACCCACACCCAGATGCTTCTTGCATTAAAATACATCAGACCTACAAAATCTTCCTTTATATAGAAACTAATTTGACAAGCTGAAAAGTGTCATAGGTAAGTAAGAAATAGGTAACTTGAGTGGAACCATACATAACCAAAATCTAAATTGTATAGAAAAACTGCAATGCAGGCTATAATGCAGAAGTTACTCTATGTTCTATTATCGTCATAAAGGTGTTCAACATAAAAAGCAAGTCTTATAAAATGCACGTTAGAACGAACTAAAGAATAAAAGACACGGGATTTAACATAACAATCATTTAGAAAGAAATTCTGATCACAAAAGTCTTAAATTTGAAAGGAAAATGTGAATGAATTCATTGATGAATAGCTGAATTCATTAATTAATTATCGACAAATAAACTGACAAGGTGAAGATAAAATAATAGCCAAAAAGTGCAGCTATTGTGGTAATGCTCCACTCATAACAACAAATATCTCAAAGTACTGTGTCTGATATAAATATATATATATATATATATATATCAGACAGTGCTTTGAGATATTTGTTGTTAAGAGTGGAGCACTACCACAATAGCTGCACTAGGTGGGAAGGGAAGCCGACAGGACTCGTACTGGTAACCCTCAGACTCAAAAGCACTCATACGTGCGTGGCACTACGGCACAAAGATTTGGTGAAAAACCTCTAAAGTCCTTGGCATTATAGATAGATAGATAGATAGATAGATAGATAGATAGATAGATAGATAGATAGATAGATAGTATATAAACCGTATATATACTATATATGCTATATGCATACTATATATAACCACTTGTGTCTGTTAACATACTACATATATACTTACATATATTTGTCAATATTGGAGCTTTACCACAATAGCTCCAGCACGTGGGAGTCGACAGGGCTCGAACTTGCAAACTGTTATATCAAAGCCAGCTCTCAAACCTACCTCTGCGCCATCACAACAAAAATATTTAGTGAAGGACTTCCAAACTCCTTGGTTTATTTTATATGCAACACATATCGGACACTGGCGAAGGCGTAAGCCGAAACACAGAAAATAATAATAAATCCTTCTCTTACCCACTGCTGACTATTGTGTTTCAAGGTCGTTCAACGTATAGATATCGGAACACGTATGACTGCTGAAATGATACGAGAGAGAATAGACAGACAATCAAACAGGGTAGAAAGCGGAAATTATTAGTGACCTCGGGTATTTTTATCGCTCAATATTTTAAATTTTATGAACCTAAATATATACATTAAAATAGCAGAAGTTTGAATGTCTAAGAACGTTTACTGTGTCAAGGTGAATTACATCAACATCACACGAAGCCTAGTCAATTGATACCAAATAAAAACTATTCCTTATAAATTTTTGTTCCAATCAACATTTTAGTACCCTCTAGAATGTTATATTAGAGTCATGAATGGATCTAGTTGTGAAAAGTAGGAACAACAACGAGAGAACAGCAGCAAGAGCCAGTTTGCCGACATTGCTTTTAATGGAAGAGATGTGGAAAAAGCATCTTTGGTGATCAAAGCCTAGATATTCTAAACTAGTAGTGTTATGCGATCTTCATACAATTCAATTTAAAATGACCGTTTTAAAGTCTATTAAGGAGTTTTTTATGACTTGTGTTCATTAAAACCAGGAAACAATGGCCTCAGACAAGAAGAATCCGAATTTTGTAACTTGGAATTCCTCAAGACAACTTTATTACACTTGACCAAAATTTTGTTTGTTGTTTCTGATTGACTGATTTCCATGCACATCCTTCTTATGAGTTCTTGGCCATGTCTTTTGTCATCGCTTTTATGTGTCGCCCTTTGTAGAGAGAAAACCTTTGAAATCTGTTTAAGCTATAGCATTTGCAAAATGTCCTCAATATCATCTTGCTTCCCTGCAACGCAATTATTGCCACTCCTTGTTAAAGGGAAAAAAGTTTCCAAACTTTGCTTAATTACCAAAGTGTAAAATATTGCCTTCGAATCGTATTGTAAATTTGCTGTTCTTGTACTGGGATAAAAGAAATTCATTCACATTCAAGACACTTCTCCAAATATTTCAGCTTACATTCCCCGCCTCTGAGGGATACATGTGCCCCCCTGGCTCTCTTAAGTTTTCAGTCCCTTCTTGTGATCACTTTGAGGATAATCAAGGATTTGGTTTTCAAAAAGTTTGCATGACGTGGCGATATTTAGTAGGATAGTCGATAAGTCGATGCGACTTACGTCAATTTCTCAGACTTTCATGTGCATTTCCTTTGTAAACGGGTTTCAGCTATTGTCGCTTTTAAACTGATCATTTAAGACGATTCCTCTGTGTGTCTCTGGCGCACAAGCATTTCATCTTTTCCGAAATCAGAGTAACGTGCCTGGTGATAATATCCTTCTAGCCTTCTCGTTCCCTGATCAATGGTCAAAATGCGTAAAGCTCAGAATGGCGTTATTATGCTTTGTTTGATATTGTTAACATCAATCGAAAATCCGTTTAACTCAACGGGGTAAGGGTCAATTTTGTCTAATTTTGCATATCAGTCACTAGAATTGACATTGAAAATATCATTTTTGTGTACATTCATTCATTCATGACCGACGTGCACCTGACCGATTTTATGGCTTCAACCATCTTTATAACAAATCTTAAACAACCCTAGTCTCAATTTGCTTTCGATTAAAGAGTTTTTAATTTGTCATCCTTATTTCCATGCATCCTCGATATACATTAGACGAAAACTAAATAAAGCTGTCTAGTGTAAAAAGCTCCATCTTTATAATGTTCTTACATAATTTTTGAAACCTAATTTGACGTTTGTTAGACACAAGGAAAATTTGTTTATATTCGTGTATAGATTTGTTAATCATAGGCATTGTAAGGAGACCTCTTCTTTTACCCACATGTATGCTTAACAAGAATGCTTTCAATGCAGGTGAAATCACTACTTAAGATACAAAAATATAACTATTATAAATTAAGAATAAATAAATATAACTAAATAACAAGGCAAATACCACCGCCCACAGGCCAAAAAATGTCTTGTTCTATCCTTTTGACTTTATATAATTATGTTTTAAACGGGTTACATTCGTAATACAAAAATAAGTAAGTAAACTGTTTAACTTCTCATTGATGCTGTGCTGTGTCAATTTCATAGAAAGCTAAATCGGTTAATTGATTAGGATCTCAACAGTTGCAATACTATATTGTTTGAGGCTGTATTAAAGTTTCTTAATGATCAATTAGTGTATCTGTCGGTGTTCTATTGCTCATAATCTGAAGAGGCAGCATACATGCTGCTGCTAATTACTTGATGAATCAGCTGCAAAATAACCAAAATATATATCCGGTAATTGCTTACAAGTCTTTTTTAACAAAATTTGATTACCTATGTTTAGAAACGGATCGAATTGGGCATTCGGTCTCTAGAAATGCCTAGAAATGCGGCACTAATTCTTGAACTTGGCAATCTTGCGTTCGGCGTTAACACTCAAGAATGTAAAACTCTACGAAGCTCATATTAACCAAACTTGCTTTGTTATCTAAAGGAGAATCTTTAATGCTGTCCGGTAATTTCTTTCATGCAGTCTGGTAATTTCTTTAATTTCTTTCCCCAACAGATCTTCGTCAAAAGTCGGTGAAAACATGTCAAAGGCCAAAATATGCTATACTTGTTCTCCCTCACACCCTTATGAGGATCTCCACGAACTTCAACAGTAATCATTATTCTTCGTGATACACAGGCTGAGCCAACTAGTGTCCATTTGTTAATCTAAAAGAAACACAGTTTTGTGTGTCTGGATATTAACTAGAAACATTCAGTAACCAATTTCATGTGTTTGTTTACAGAATTTTTAACGGTCTTGAAATCCCTAAAGAATGAAGAACGTGCAATTACAGAAATATCATTTATGCTTAATGCAGTTAATAAATATGTTGTTGCAGTATAGTGCTAGTTGTACGTTTGTAGCGCTATTGTTGCCTCACAGTAGCCAATATTTTAAAAACCTTCTTCCATTCGTACATTTTCTAAGATACATTATGAACAAGCGAATGAGCAAACGAAGAAACGCGCAAAATAAGAAGCAAACGAACCAATAAAAGAAAGAACCAGAAGCACTCTATTAGTGCAAACCTCCGCCACGCCAATATTATTATTCAAACAACAGGGGTTTTCTCCACGATGACTTCCTTGCTAGTCGCTTTCATGATTATATCATTACCGAATATGTTAACTGGGTTGTTCCTTACTAGCACTATGAAGGTTTCATTACGACAAACGTTATCCTGAATCCATGGATCATCTCCAAAACGTAAGTATTTGTTTCTTATCCCAAGTCAGACACTTCTTGAAAATTTCGCCAAAATCCATCCATACGTTTTTGACGTACTTTGCTAACGAACAGACAGACAAACAGACAGACAATCTCTATCAAAAGCTTAACCTCCCGGTGAGGTAATCACAAAAGAACAAACGGATAGAAGTGCATACTCTCCTTGCAAGAGGACATTACAAAAAGGGTGATATTTAAATGTCTATCGCGATGACAACATTTCTCAAACCTCATCTGCGTTAAAACATGAACTTGTGCATTTTGCTCTATTCTTCAAGTTATAATTTCGTGTTCACCCCTGACGTTCGACCTTATTTCTGTTTTATAAATCTACTTTTAAAATGCTTGCGAAAGCGCCTAAACATTTGTAGTCAATCTCAAGTAATAGCTATGTTGTAGCAGAGAGTGACAGAAAACGGTTAAACAAGGTGAAAATTGCTAGACAATTTTATGCTCCGCATCAGCTCGTACCTGAAACTTCGATTGGTAAACTTTGGTATACGTAATTACGTTTGCTCTCTTACATAATGTAGCATAAAGAAGTGTAGTCTTTCCAGGACAGGAGAGGAAAATGGGGGTAATGTGTCCCTCCTGCCTTTCATTTAGTGGAGCAGGGGGGAAGTACCATTAGTGCATACAGAAGTACATATAATATTTTAAACTTTTTACCCAATCTACACCCAGCACCAATAGCCTGGCAATAATAATTTTTGACTTACTATGTCTTGTTCAAATCACAAGTTCAAGACAAAATAAAATTACACTTTCCTTCCGCTGTTACTTTTCGAAACCAAATCAGTTGGTTAGGAGTAAATATTTTCTTATTTTGTTGTAGCTGTCCTTGGTTTTAGACAAAACAGAAAGTTCGTGTTACTATTTCTCTACTTTCTGTTGCCAACAATATTATTATTATAGTGGTTACGTTAATAATGTTGTCGATGACGTTGATGATGATGAAGAAAGTGCTCTCTGACAAAACATTACTCTCGTTGCCTTTTATTCCTCTAATTTATTATCTTGTCAAATTCCTCGTGCTGTCATAAGGTGTCTGAAGATGAATTCAAACCACAATTTAGGGGCCTATGTCTCATTCTAGCTTTGTGTATTCCTTTTGCTTGTTGATAAACTCTACAAAGGACTAACTTCCTTCAGCAAAATATGATATACGCTTTTTACTTGCTTGTTTGTTGTTGTTAACTGTGTCGCTCAAGGGAAAGTCAAATGATCACAATTAATTGAAGAGATACAAGAGGATTAATTGAGAGTGATTTAGCTAAAAAGACCCAAAATGATTAAGTAAGTGAGTTGGAATAAAAACATACGTTAAATTTTGTACGAGATACCTAAGTAGGTATTACTTTAAAGGTGAATTTTTAACGTCAAATAGCATCAAACATTGAATTTAAGATCAAAATTTTCTAAATTATTTTATCAATTCCATGCAACAGTGCCTAAAATGTAAGTATTACAGTTTATTGTTGGATAAACCCTATCATGTACCTATTTATTTATAAGCAATTAAAGTAATATTTGAAATGACCCTATACTGCTTCTTTTTGCTCTTAGCACATACGTAGTATAAACTGTCAACCAAGAAACATACCAGAGCAGTTAAGTGTCATTATACATTTTCCATAACGTCATCTGAAAATCACCAAGGGTCCTTGAATACAAAGTTTCAAACATCAGTCATTTACAAACTATTTAGGAAACTTTGTATCTTGTAGGAATACCGTTAGTAAATATCATCTGATCTTTTGATAGTGTATAGGAATTGAGACGAATTTTCAAGACTTTTGCTACATATCTACATTTATGCTCTAACTACAGATGAGTCATGATGTTGCTTGTGAGTAATCGTAATTAGCGTTATTTGCATTCTGATCTTGTAGTAGCATTAGAATGTTATAGCATTAGAATATCTTTGCATCTAGTCACAGATTTTGTTTACTTATTAACAGGATTATAATTGCAACAGACTCATGTATACTTTTTTGATGCTTTAAATTGTTGTTTTTTGCACTAAGCAAGATATCTTTTTTCTGTTACTATATACGTTATATACTGACACTGATAAATAAACAAAAGAAAAAATTGTAACCAGAAGAATAACATTGTTTCCAGGTTCCCTTGTTATATCAGTGGAAATGAGAGGCTAATCAAAGCAATGCGTCAAGATGAGTTCACTAAGTAATCCTGTTCTATTTTTCATTTCCAACATCACTTCAGATTGACAACCAGGAGTACTTCAAGAGCGAGTAATCTAAAAATGGTGCAAAAGAAGATATGTACAGGTTTCTAACTCGTGCCTGTCTTTTCCATAAACACATTTTCTGATTAAAAGATCACTTATCATGAAATGACTGGTCTAGGAAACGAATTTGATGTCTGTAAATAGTTAGAACATTAATGACAATAGAACTGCCGCCTTCAGTTAAATTAGTTGTGGTGAAAATGTAACTGACAACCACATAACTTTGGTAAAATAGAAAAGCAAGATGGAAAGTAATGATGTACGATGTAATCTTCCCCTAGAACTTTGGAGGGCACTTTTGGAAGCACGACTTTGGAGTCGGAGTCGTGGAATCGGTGAAATTTGTGAGGAGTCGGAGTTAACGTTAAAATGCAAAGTAGATAGGAGACAGGAAGTAGAGTAGACTTATGGTGAGTCAAAGCATTCAGGAGTCGGTATCGGAGCTTAATCTTGACCAGTCAGAGAGTCGGCAGTCGGAGTCTTCCTGTCCCGACTTCAAATCCCTTGACGTAAGGCAGATTAAATGGTACAAACATGGCTGCAATTTAATTCATTGGATTGTATCCTGTGCGTTTGAATCATTTCCAAAATGATACTAAAATTTTTAGAAAATTGTCCAGTGCACTTTGGTGACAAATTGTACGCTGTCGGCACTGTTCTTGAAGTACTTAAACGATGTAAAAAGCAAAGGAACTTTAAAGTTATGCTTTACTATCTTCGCATTGTAAAATTATAAGATTATAAGTTATATTTACGCTGCCTGCAAAAAGTCGTGGTTGCTTCAACAATGTCTATTTTATAGTTATTTTCCTAGTTTTAAAATGTATTGCATTTCTTAAACATAACTTGTTGAGTCTTTTACTTCTTTCCTCCTATTGGTCTAGACGTCAAGTTTTCTAGAAAATATTTGTCTCTTTCTTAAACAGAAGTCTTAATTCTCCCTATCCCTAGCGTCCTTTTTGCAAGTATTTAAATTCATTTCACATTTCTGCGTTATCCTTTAGGGGTTTTCTTTGTCCTACTTGACTTTTTCAAATCATAATTTTACTTTCTGAGTAGAAGCCTTGTTTGTCTGCTTTGCTGTCGTGAACGCTAATAACTATGTACATCAAACCTGGGCTTTCCAATTGTAAGCCTCGCGAGCCTCCTCAATGGAAATAGTGGGATAATCTGCATAAATTTCGACCTAGTATCCACTTGGATAATTGGGTGACTATCTACTGGCGAATATACGTCTACGAGCGGCATGTGTTTTGTATCCACAAAGTAGTGACTTATGACCGTTTGGTTCAGTTCCAAACAAAAATAGACAGAGCGGTCTTGTGTCAGAACAATGGTAAATTTCGCAGTCAACTATTCTGATCAAATGCCTGCTCTACCTGAGTCGACTTTCATAATTATTGATTCCATACTATAGGTATAAGGCTCTCTGATTTCACATATGAGTATCATTCTGTCCTTATTTTACCGAAGCATTTTTGAAATAGCTTTGCATTGTCAAATTCATTGACAAGGGTTTGCTCAGAAATTGATGATATAACTGGGTATGACAAACTTCTGAAGTTATACTTTCCTTAGAATTCTGGCAAAGTTCGGATCTTTCTTTAGGACCAATACTTTGATGGTTACGTTTTTATTAAAGGGACGAACATGAACTGGTCCGTGGATGTTTCTACTTTCACGTCATTAAACGGAATCAAAGAAGTGTAAAAAATGGTAGTTATATCTAAACTTGGAATCAAACCGAATTTGTCAGTTGGTGGTTTTCAAATTTGTTATAATTATCTTCTCTGTGCAACACTGGATATTGTTAAACTGTTATACAACCTTCTGTTGACTATACAAAAATTGTCCAAGTGTCACTATAAAGATGCAAATTAAACGACCAATTCCAGAGGGAGGTCCAAGGTAACATTTTCTACTACATACACAAATATTGTTTGTTAGGAGTTATTTGCTTTGATTTATCTCTACTGCACTTAGTGACTGCTCTCTAAAGAGACAATAATGGTATTTACAGGTAAAGGTTTGGTAGAAAGAAGTCGTATTCTTCCGCAGATGAGCCCAGCCAAAGATAGGCCCAATTGTAAATGACCAACTCGCTTCTCCTAATGCTTATTACTTCCCTCACGTGTTTTAAAGTGCATTCCCTTTTCAAAATGTCTATTTCTATCCGTGGATAAGGCAAACAGTAGAAAATTCTAGTCCTTTGCCAATAGTTTATTATTATATGCGGAGAACTTCACTGTACAAAATCCCATCCCTCTTCTTAATGTCTGCAGGCGGATAAGCCCATAGGTAGCACAATCCACTCCTTTTTCCTAATTATTATTTCAACTCTTGCATAAGCCCATAGGTAGCACAGCCCACTCCTTTTTCCTAATTATTACTTTATCTCTTCGGTAAGGCCATAGGTAGCACAGCGCACTCCTTTTTCCTAATTACTACTTTAACTCTTGGGTAAGGCCATAGGTAGCAAAGCGCACTCCTTTTTCCTAATTATTACTTTAACTCTCGGGTAAGCCCATACGTAGCACAGCCCACTCCTTTTCCTAATTATTACTCTAACTCTTGGGTAAGGCCATAGGTAGCACAGCCCACTCCTTTTTCCTAATTATTATTTTAACTCTTGCATAAGCCCATAGGTAGGACAGCCCACTCTTGTTTCCTACTTATTATTTTAGCTCTTGGATAAGCCCAATGGTAGCACAGCCCATTCCTTTTTCCTAATTACTACTATAACTCTTGGGTAAGGCCATAGGTAGCACAGCCCACTCCTTTTTCCTAATTATTACTTTAACTCTTGGATAAACCCATAGGTAGCACAGCCCACCCCTTTTTCCTAATTATTACTTTAACTCTTGGGTAAGGCCATAGGTAGCACAGCCCACTCCTTTTTCCTAATTATTACTTTAACTCTTGGATAAACCCA
>JANTCA010005009.1:0-17666 GCA_024741275.1 Chironex yamaguchii
AGATATATATACTTTTTATGTAATGCACAGTGTTTGTTGCTAGAGACTATAATTGTAAACTCTAATGCTTGTAACACTAGGTTTTTATCTTTCAAATATTTCTTATCTTGAACTCTCTGATTCTTTTTTATTCCAGGCATCCACTCTTGCCCATATATTGTTTTGGTGTCTTGGATCTTGTTTACATTGGCTAAAATGGAGACAACCATTTATCTTCATCGGAAATTACATTCCTTATACAAGATCTCCACTAATAGTTACATAACCTTTATTAGTAATTTGAAACTACTTTTGTGTCTTGGACACTAGTTAAGTGCTTTCTGTTTGACAGACAAGGAAACGAGACATCAGTCAAAATATTAAATGGAAATAACTGAATTTAGAAGAAGACATAACTTGGAATGCCATAATTGCTATTCGTCAAGAACAGAATGAAATTATCCGATTACAGCTGGTAGAATGAATTATGACTTTATGGCTAGTGTTCAAATATAGACATTTTATATAATGTCAATATGGCATTGTCTATTTGCCAAACATTCAGTGCAATACATTCACTCCCTTGTAAACAGAGAATTGTTGTTTATTTCACACATATCAGTTTTGTTGTTAACTTCCTGTGTTTTATTTTTAATTGTAAAGTGCAACACTGGACTATTACATTTCCACAGAAAGTTAAACAGTGTTTTAAAATACAAGTTGATTTTAGAAATGGCATGCCTGGGTGACAAGTCATTGTGAGTCAACATGCATAACTCAAAAGGATTAGTTTGAAAAATGTCAACAACTTTACAGTCTGTTATGCTAATTTTGTGATAATTTTCCCACATCGGTGTATCTCTGATGACCAGTCACTATGATTCAAGTTAATTGGGTTGTTGAATTGTATGGATGTTGCAATTTATTTTCGAATGCAAAAGTCGTCAGGCTCCCATTAGTGTTGGTTATTATTCCTTGCTCCAATGGTAGGATCATCACAAATGTATCCTTAAAACCCTGAAGCAGAATGCTTTCAGTTTTCACAGCAATAGAAATCAGTTGTATTTCAAGACTGGAGTCGTATGTAGTATTTCAAAAGCATAAGGAGACCAGAGGATTGAAGATAATAAAATAGAGGGGAATAGGTTTAATTATGCTTGTAGTCCTTATGTTTGATTTCTTTGTATCATATTAAGACGGCATACCTGCAATTTACTCTTTATTGTTATAAATCATGGAGTAAGACATTGTTTGTTTTATTTCTAGGTCTGCTTATTCAGTGTAAATTATAGTTAGTAATCCTCTCACAAGTTGCACGAATTTCGGACAGATGTGGAAGACGTTTGCTGCTTGTACATCACCATTTTTTCATTTTACTGTAATTTGTAAATTGGATTTTCTGCAAATGTAATTGCTCAACATAAGTATGATATATGTGTGGCATGTGTTGATATATTTACTAAAACTGAGACGTGATAGTTAGTTTGGAAATATATTTTTGGCACATCTTTGCTATTGTAGTATTGACTTGTGACAGTGCCTTCAGTCACACTAATTGAATGAACTGTAACTCTAATGTCAGTGCTACAGTCTTCGGGCAGACGGTTCTCGACAAAAATCGATTTTAAGTTATTTTATGTACAAAATCAGTGTGTTAGTGATGACTGAGAACGACGCGTGGCAAAACTTGTTCCCAGATCAAGAATATTGCGGGGTTCAGGTCTGTTATTTGAAGATTCCATTATGTCTCCTCTTTCTTCGTGCTCCGTTTTCGCGAGAAAAAAATTGGGAATGGGGAAGGAACGTGAATATGTAACCAGTTATTGTCATATTGTGATGAAAGACTTGGATAGTACGAGTTTCTCATTAAAAGTGCTTCTAAAAGATTTACACAGAGGTTTTATTTCGATTTTACAACCACGGTTTCCAGAATGATAAGTCAACAACTTCTTGTCGTTTATATTATGCATTAATCAAATGCAATATACTGAAGCTTTTAGTCTGCCTCATTGCATTAGAAATATCTGTAAACATCAGTGGCTAGCGAAGTTACAATAGTAAGTTACATTAATCTGACCAATTACTAAGGAAATAGTTACTGTTGGAAGTGTTCTGACCAATCAGCTTGTAGTGGGACAAAGCAGAGTCTCGGTGTACAAATACCATGATAAAGTGCGGATCTTGCATAGTTGCGATGTACGTCTTATCATCGTCAGCCCCAGCACATTGCCCAACAACGGATTTTCTAGGCAATATAGATGTGTTAAGACAGATGGAAAGTTGATGACACAACCAATCTAGGATTTCTCTGGATTTGATGTTTGTTGCCACGTTAGTATAATTTATAGCAAATTTTAATAAAATATGACGTAGGTTGGCGAAACGAAACATGTATTTGCTGAATGCTCCAGTGAGCACTTCATTGATGTCACCACCATGACATACCTATAGCATATCATTTTGGTTGGAATACAGCTGATGCACTTGTGTCCAACACTGGCCTCAAGAGTACTGGGACTGAATCTTGTAGTTTGGCTTAGACGTTCACTATCATTCACTTCCCATTTTTTGTTAACCCCTTTCACCAGTATTCTTCTTTTCCTTTTTTCCTATATAATTCTTATCTTGTGCCAGTTTACAAAGGTATCATCTGTAGAAATGTCTACACCACATTGAAAATGCTAGTGTGTGTCGACTCAGTTAAAACTATAGACGAAGAAGTGTGCCTTAACCCGAAACTCTTTTGTGAGGTTACGACTCGAAGGTTTTTTCTGACTTATACTTGTGCCGCTCTGTTTCTTTCCACCGGACAACTCGAGACTTTTCCCCAAAAAACCCCGAATATTCTGTCTGATGAGTCAGACGTAAGCTGAGACTTTGGTTGTTTCCTCATCTAAGAGCAATAAAATCAGCTTCTTTCAGTGGCATATATTATCGCGGCAGCAACTGGAAATACTTCCTTTTTTCGGGACGAGATCTGTTCAGTGTCCACCCAGTAACAATGTCAGGGTTTGTGTATCAATGGTTTGTGTGGGAGGAAAATTGAATAGAAAGTTGGAACAGGTAATTTTGTTAAAGCAAGGAGATATTTGATTAGCCCTCCAAATAGTAGTGTAGAACTGAGTAGATTTATATAGATTATAAAGAATGTCGGCTATTTTATATGTAGCAACTATTACGCTTTTTTGAATACTCTCAGGTTGCTATGTGTAAGCAACGGATATTTGATTTCGGCAAATATTCTCAAGAGTTTTATGTCAGACAAATCGGTAGAAAGTCAGGAAAGAGTAACTAACATGTCATTTGGTATGAATCTGATCAATTGCACATTACATTGTTGCCTAGAAGGCAAATCCCTGTTTACATTCTTAGGCTAATAAAAAAGAAAACCACTTCTTGTGTCTACATTGGGGAATATTTAAGGCTTCAAGGATCTAGGATCCCCCTAGAATAAATCCTAGCCCATCAATAACGTATAAAGGAGGGGGAAACTGGAGTCTTGGAGAGCCCATATTATATTGAGACCATTATCAAATGCAAGCTGCCAAGTAACCTATTATGATTATTGTTACAAACTTCGTTTCGCGTGTGACATGAAAGCTACCGTGAGCACAACATCGTATTTAACTTTTGTATATTCTAAATATTAGAATGAACATCACTTTTGTGGTCTAGGCCTTTCATGGAGCAAACATTTATTACATAGCACTTTTACCAGAGGTTAAGTTTCTATTATTTGATAAAATATTCTTTTCGTATCAATGCGTTAATTGTCCATGGGTTTACAATTCATTGCCTTGACAGCATGGGATCTTACTGTTATGTATATCTTTAAATACAATCTCGTGCAATGTGTTTCCCATTATGATCCTTTTGCAACAATAACCTGTTTTGTAGTGTTGTGGGTACATAAACGTAACGAAAGCTCCACATTCCAGGGGGGTGATATATCAGTCTCCATGGAGAATAATTATTCCGTTGGTTAAGTTACTCGTTAGTGTGTATGGCATCTACGTTAACTTCTTGCTTATTAGTGTCAAAGGAGGTAGCAGTTGACCTAATCAGTTGCCCAATATCTTCTCGGGTAGGACAGAAATTAAAATGGACATCCAAGTACCAGAGCCGCTGTGCGGAAAAGATGAAAGGTAAGCTTTAAATAGTAATATTTTAAAATTCTATCACATGACACGTCAGTTCTTGGCTACCGGTGGTTGTTGCCTGTATCAACTTAAACTAAGGCTTTATCATCACACAATATTGCGCGTTAAAGAAACATAACTTGAACCTTCCCTTCAGGCTTCTTGTTTTATTTGCGGTTATAACTATGTTAAAATCGCCCCCTTAACATGTGTTACTTTAATATAATCGTACCGCTTATTCTAATGACTATGTTACCATTCACTTCGTGTCCGTGAAATGGTTTCCGCCCAAAAGTCACGGTCCATTCATTTTTTAAATGTTAGAGGCGCGTGTGTCAGAGACGCTGACGTTCAGTAGTGAAACGTATACCACCATAAGTAGGCACTATCAAGTAAGAGTACGTAGCTGCTTGTTCTTTACTCAGGTGCTTTATGAGTTGTACGCTTGGGACTGCATTCCTCCCCACTTTCTGGACATTCTGTTGTGCAAGTTACGACTAATTGTCTCGAAACTACACACGTCTGAGATCATAACTAAAGTTTAGTACCACTACCTGGGTACGTCCAACAAACAATACACATGTTGTACAGTTTTTAACAAGTCTGCCATAAAGTAGAATCATGCATACTGTCCATAGTACTTAAATAAAGCCAAACTGTATTTTTAAAATGTCTCCATTTGGCATGTTTGCCTAACCTTGAATGAGCTAGCAGGTTGGTCTATCCAGCCTGCAACACCATAGCAGAAATTGTACAGAAAGATGCATCTTATGTATGCCTAGGGTATACTCAAATAATTTACAGTAATGGTCTCAATGTTACCCAATTCTCCATGTTAAAAGTGCTTTGAAGATTATCCTTTGCAGCTTGTACTCCTTCCGTACTGTCTTGAGCAATCACGCCATTGTCAACACAGGTGGTTATATTTGTGATTTCTTCTAATGCAAAAGCATAGGTCTGTGACAGTTTGCTCAAACTCTGCTTCTATCAATCACATCTAAATGTTACCTCATTTAGATGTGGTGCATAAGGTACTGACATCTCATGACAAATTCCCTTGTGCCTCATCCAGTTTTTAATTTGGTGACCCATGTAGTCTCCTCATACTTGTTTTGATTGACTCTAATTTCCTTGCCTGTTTGTATCATAACCATTGAGCATTTTGTATTGTCTTAGTGTATCAAATACATCGTCTTTGTATCGTGATGAAAATATTGCTGCCATTCTGTGAAATCATGGATATAATAAGCAAAATATTTGGTTCCTCATTCTGATTTTGTCATAAAACAGATGTCTGTCTGTGTTAGCTTTAAAATGCGCTGTCATGAAATTCCTTCGTTTGATATGAATAGTGATTTTTATAGCCTTCCCTTTGATGTGTTCATGCCATTGAACAATAGTAGAGATCTTATTGTAACCCATTTGCTTTTTGGGTAAAAATTGATCTTTTCAATGCTCCTTTTTAGCCTCTTGAGTATCATCAGTCTACACTCTAAAATTTTATTTATTTCTGAAAACTGAAACTTTCAGAATGTTGCCTGTAGAAGCTCAAAAAATTCAAGTAGATTTAAGGCTTTGATAAATATGCAATAACAATAAGCCTTGACAAGCCTCAAACCAAGCTAAGTGATCTGGTTGGCTGGAATTTGGATTGGCTAGTATTTGAAGTTGAGTTGATTCCCTTAAAACTAGTAATACTTTGAACCAGCACTGAGCTAGTACTGTAGCAAACACAGCTGACTTGTAATAATAAACTCCCTGAAAAAGGTTAGCATGCATTAGTTTTACAAGCTTGTGGACTCCAAATCACCTTATGGCTCAGCCAAAACAAGAGAAAAGGAAGAAAAATATTGGTCTTACCTAACATTGTAAGTGATATGTATTTTATTTCAGCAGCAGTGGCATCAGATGCACTCTTTACATGTATTGTTATTGTATCACCCTCTCTCTTCTCAAGCGCATTATAATCTTAACTTATAATCCAGAATCCACATATTGACTTGGCTATGTGATGGATATATGATACACATCTCAATGTCAAAGATCTCAGCAAGACTATGCATTCCACAACTTGCCAGGGGTGGCGCTGAGGGGTATTCAATGTATTCACTGAATACCTATTTTTTTCAAAGATGTCCTTATATTTTTTCCAAAATTTCTTTCCTGTAAGGAACTTTTGCACAATAGATATGGTTCTTCAATAAAGAAGCCTTTCACGATGTCAGAAATGACATGGCTACAGTACTTCCTTTCTTGAGGATGATAATCCGTTCAGGAATTTTTACTCACTGAACTGAATAGCTGTTGAAATTTACAGATTATGACCTGGGTGTCTCACGTGAGGTATTCAGAGTCTGTGCTCAATAGTATCTCTTTGTTTCTGGAGCCCTTTGTGACGTCGGCTACAACTGACCATTTGGCCTCGTAACAATGAGTGTCTAAACATAACATATTCAGTTATCATTTTGGATACTGCGGCAAGGCTCTCAGTGTTTTCGCTTTCAACTAAAGTTTTGTTTGATGGATCGGGTTTTGGGAAACGAGTGTCGTTGGGGTGTTTCATAATATTTTTTTCGATCCCAACAAAGAAATCAACTCTATCACCAACAGTTTAATATCTTAAACCCAATGCTCAAATTTTCCGATGTTGTGATAGTCATTAGTGTCTACTACTTGTTGGCTATGAAGGGGTCCATGATTATCCATCTCTGTAACATTATGAATAAAAAATAGTTATAACTTTGCTTGATTCACGTCGTAAAACTTTGAAAATAAGCCAAAAATGTGGTGGTGAGCTTCAAAATGCAGATAGGAACATTTTTTTGAGACAATGAGATCCCTCATAGAAGCCAACATAATCAATCAGAATCCTCAATACCTTGCCATTTTGGTGGCTTGCAGGAGGTGGTAAGTCTCCGTGAGTTTAATTGAAATGTAATCTTTGATAACAACAGCAACCCTGGTGGTTTTTAACCCAAGGGCCATTTCCTCTTCATTTGAAGCATTTTACCAGCCCTCGTGTACCTCAACTTTCAAGGACAAGGATGTTACAGATCTTTCCACACTTTAAGATCAGCATGGAATTTCAATTCTAGTCACATTGGGTACTTTTTATGCATTTCTTGAAAACGTTTGATTTCCTAAACCCTGTTTTTCCTGGTGTTTAATCCATATCCTAAATGCATGCATTATTGCAATGTTGTGATTAATTATTGTCTCCTTTACAATTAGCAAAATTAAAGTATTTAAACTTTTATAAGTGTATTAAATAATTAATAATACAGATTAATAAGTGAGTAAAAATTAAAGCTCAATTGTCCGTAACTTTTACGCATTGAAACATAATATTTTTGCATGTGTTTGACATCAAGAGTAAACATTCTAGCATGCGTAAGGCATTTAAAGCATTTCCTGTTAGTGTAAAATGAATCATTCTTCCAAAACAAGTGGTGAAAAAATGTCAAAATTGAAGCCTGCTGAACAGCATAAAAATAAATAAAGTTACAAATTAGCCTTGGAAAGGCAAGAAAATTTTTCACTTCTTACGTCCAAGATTCCGATTTTTCAATGACAATGTAGTAACTGCAAAATAGAAATATCTTCTTTGTGATCAGTTAAAAAGAGCTCTTTGTGATGTTTTACAGTGATCCATAACCAAAAGATTATAGGCAGGTCATTCCACTTCCCTTGAAAGACTAATTCTTTTCCTAAAATATGAATACCTATTTAAATTTGGCCCAGCCGCCCCTGCAACTTGCTGTGTTAAGTATATCAGTATTTGATGTTGAGGCACTTGTTTCTGCTCCTGTTCATGACAAAAATGCTGTTCTCTCCTGCTTAATGTACCCAGATTTTTGAACGATGTTTTTCGTGATTGTGCTTAATCATCAACAGTTTCTTTCAGTAAGTGGTACAGTTGCAATAGATGGTACACTTGCAATAGGTGCTTCTTGCCCTTTCCACAGTTTGTGGCCATGTCAGACAATGACCTCTAGTTTGACTTGACAGCACTATCGTTCGCCCTTGCAATGTTATGCCCTCTCTTATAAAAAGATAAAGGTATTGTCCTCAGTTTTCTGATGATTCTCCCATCTCAACTGTAGCTATGCATACTTTCCATAACTAGACTAAACTTTCTTATTATTAGACTAGCTATACTTAGCTCTGTAAACCATTTACAAAATTGTAATGATGTGGGGCTATATACAACTATTAAGTAACTTAAATTTTTAACTTACCCACCCTTTTGCAGAAGATAATTATCCATCGGTGAATTTTTGACCTACAAGGTCTTAGTCTTGCGACAGAATGAGGATTACTTATTTCATAGGTGATATATAGACATGTAGGACTAGGACCAAGTGAGCTCAGGACGAAATAATTCGAACACAGACAAAGGACAACAACAAAACCTATGTTACTAAATGTGCTTAAATTTATTTTACCTTATACTCAGCCCAAAAAATATCCAGTTTAGTTCATCACTTCACCATGGCGACTGTAGGGGTGGGTCATCATCAACAGCAGTCTGTACCATTTTAAAATAAATGTCAAAGTACTATCTTCTTGAGCAGGTTCTTTTTATCTTCTTTTATTCCACTGATTGTGAAGGTATCAGCAACTGCATTTACTGAAGGCATTTAACAGATTTCTCAGCTATGGTTTTTTTTGTGCTAGAGCAGCAGGCTTGCATCAACCAAATTTTGTTTTTCAATTGATCAGTCGAATATTTTATTGTCAAACGATTTATTATTGCAAGTTTTGATCTTATCATATGATTCTTGGTGTTCTCCAGTCCATTGAGATGATATCTTTGACAGGTTAGCCTGTGTAAATGCTCAGTTATCAATGTAATATTTCAAATGAATTGTGCTCTGTAGTTTGTCATACCTAAAAGACTTCTAAATTCACTTGCTGGTTAACCTTGAACAAAAGGAAAGGTTTTTTGATCTGGTTTCTTGTCTTTCCCTAAATGTAAAAATCTGAACAGTTCAATACGTTTCTTTGAATATTCCAATTCTGATTCTTGATATTGATATTCATTTATCCTAGTCATCTTGAGCAAACAATTTCATTCCTCTTGCAATGTAAACCATCAGTAAAATATTCAGTTATATAAGATGTTTCAATCCTTTTATATCCAACAATAAATCTTAATTAGTTAGTATGGTATGCCATATTTTCTTTATTTCGGTGTCAGCTGCCCTTATGTACACATAATTGGTTGTTAGCGATTCCGAGTCTTTGTGGTTAGTGTTTGGAAATTTCTCTATTATGTCTTGTGCTTTTTGAGTTTCAGTTCCACCTTATTCTGTACATATAATGAAGTAGATTACTACTAGGTATTTAATTATCGGGAGTGTTCCTTTAGTGCTTGGATTATTCACAGGCCATATTCTGTCTTGATGTAAATGGACCCTACTCCTCTCTTTTGTATGTTTTTGCAGTAAGATTTGTTGCCAGGATAAAAAATTTTTAAAAATCATTCAGGTACCTCAGACAGTCATTTATCATCATTGATTGATTTCGATCCATCACTCTTGGACTTCTTGAACTGTCTTTTACATTTACGTAATCAACTTTAAAATATTGTTTGTTGTTAGAAAATTACAGCTTATTGGTAAATAGACTATCATTAAGATTTTAATTTGGCATGGACAGTGAAATGGTAATATAAGTTGTGTGGGCATAGATGTTTGCTAAGGCAATACTCGTGCATTTTGACAAGACCTAAGAGATTGTGCCACTTACAGGTTTATTAAAAACATCATTCTTCATTTGAAGATCTCTGTTTCTATAATGGCTATGTTTGTTAGGGAGGATTGTATAAGTAAGTCCTCTTTTATCTTAACTAAGTATTTTAATGTTTGTTTGAAGTTGGCATGTTTGCTAACTTCTTAAAAGCTTTGATCCATGGTTCAAGTTTAAAACTGTGAAAAGTTGCCTTTCCTTGACAACTGTTGTGGTCACTTATTTTACCTATTATAATCAAGGTGTTTGAGGACACAGTGGATGTAAAACTGGTTGCTTGTGTGGAAGAAACAAATCTCTTGTCACTGATATAGTATGTAATTTTCAATGTGTGGTCAGCTGCGATTTTACAATTGTGTTTGAGAAATTGTTTTGGTTGTAAAGATCCAGTCGATTTGTAGATGATACCTGTGATTATCAGACTGTTAAAGGTCTTGGGTCTTGGTATTATTATAAGCTTATCAGATCCTTTTGTCTGCAGTCTGTCTCAATAATTATGGTATAAACGTTATACAGTATGGCACTCTACTAATATTTTGTTTTAGATCAAGAGGCATTAATATTTCTCAGTGCAGTTAAGCACGCTACAAATGAGACAAAAAGTAATTTTTGAAAATAAAGGTTTTTGTGATTCTGGGAAATTGGCTCTTCTGCAAACCTAAAAATTGACGTTCACCAATGCATCCTTCAGTGAATAAATTTGGAATAATATGCTTGATTTACCATGCCTTTATTGCCCAGTAATGTTGAGAAAATCTTAGGGCCATGACATGTTCATTACCTTGTGCTACTGAGGACCATGTACTCATGAACCATATTTTCCTTTTTTTGTCCTGTTGACCTCCTGGTCCAGTTACATTCCTTTTTGCGTCATTAGTGTAATGCAGATTGTGTCTTTTGTAAGGTTGCTAAGTATTATTAGTATTATCATCACACCATTCTTTGAGTTAGTTTATTTGTAACAGGAAGGCACCTGAGTACTGAGGTAAAGCAAGGTAAGCAAGATGTCTAATGTTGAAAGCTTACTTGGCTTGAACTCCTGAACCATCTTATTGTGTGTGGTCAGGTATTGAATAACAATACTTTAGCTGTGTTATCTGTCTAAAACCATGTCACTTAAACATTAGACCCAGATCCATTCCCTGTACTTATACATACCTCTTTCCCCCCCACCCCATCATCTATTTTCAGACATTCTTTTAAAACATATATATTAAAGTTCATCATGATTATGAAAAGTCTTGATGCTGTATCAAAACGAGTTTTTGCTGAATTGACAGTTTGTTGTGCTACTCCAAGCAAATAATTGAACGACTAAGTGCCTGTGATTTGCAAAAAGATTGCTATAATAGTACTCATTGCTCTAAGATTGCAGGGTTATCAACTTCTTTTCCTCAATCTAATATTTTAGTACACAATCTTAAATCAACCACCTTTGTATTGTATGTAAGATTTCCTAGGCTTTTCCCTACGATTTGATTACGTTAGAGCTGTGAAAATGTCATACATGGCCCTTTCACATTTAGGGGATTTCTAAGAAATTTCACGTTCTCTAAATTACTTTATTTTGCATTTTGATATGTGTAAATGTCTTATTACTTGTTTGTAGTGACCTCTTTGATTTGTTAAATGTGGAATAGACTTTATTGGGGTTTTTTAACATATTCATTTTATGATATGGCAAATAATCAATGATGTTTGATAGATTTTTGAACCAACCTTAGTTATTTTAATGACTTGCTATCTCCACAGCTCATTTGCATTTATCACCATACGTGATAGAATGCCAGAAATTTTGACCAAGGTTGTAGATGTCATGTCTCGTCTTGCAAGCAAGCTTCACGGAGAAAATCAAGAGGTGGGTGGACTTTTTCCACTTTTTTCACTGCTTATGTTTACTGGAAAAGTGTATAAGTGTGAAATTTATGTACAGTATTCTTAAGTGAGGTGTTATAAGTATTTATGTATCTCCCTTCGGAGTACAACATGGGAAGTCCAGAACTGAAGGCCTTGTAACCTTGATATTTTCCATCCTCTGTCATTTGACTTGCGTCATAGACATTCTGATCACTCAGCTGCTTGACGGTAATTGTTGCTCAAATGGACTAATCCATATGTCATCTTAAGGACTGTCCCATGTTCATTTTGCTGCATTCCTAATGCAAGTCCATATGGGAGGTCTTGGATACTCTCATATTTTTCCACAATGGGGGGAGGGGGTTATTGGGGTATGCAAGTGATTTGTCAGAGCCAAAGAGAAAGTTTGATAGTGAACTTCACAGCACAGTTCACGAATTTAGGCATGGATGTTGTAAAATGAGCTTAATGTATTGATTTCAAATTATTTTAGCATATACAGATCTGTTTTTGACTATGTGTCTAATGCATACAGTAAGATGGACATGGCCAAGGCATTAATTACTTACAATTACTTAATTACAAGGCATTTCATTGGTGGCAGGACTGTGATAAACACTTAGTTTTAATCCCAAATAAGGACACGACTTGTGATTTCAGGATTCTCATTATAAACAGTCGGTTTGGGCTCTTGGTCTAGATTACAGTAGACAATAGACTTGTTTAATCAGGCTTGATTTGCATTTGTGGCGATGCGATCTGTCATTGGTGGCAAGCGGCTTCACTTGACTGTAGGGTCACAATGTCATTTTAATAGGATAATTCCTCAACACAGCTTTTTTACTGCATTCAACTCCATGGTTTTCCTCAATTGAATTGGACAACACCCAGTTAAACATGGAGTTGACAGTAGTACCAACAGCAAACAGCCCTGACTCACTCCAGTAGATCTGACAATTGTGAATTGAGGTGTTGCATCCAGTAATTTGATTTGCAGATGCATTTATGCCCTGTATGATGCCAATAAATGACACTATTTTCAGAGTATGCTCCACATTAACTTTCCATGCATGCTGTTAGGTGAGGCAGCAAAGTCTATAAATTGTGCAATGGTGGGTTGGTCATCACGCAGTTGTCATTCAAGAAAACAGCCCAGAGTAAATATATGATCAGGGAAGCGTCCTTCTTAATGTAAACTGGTTTGTTACTCTCAAGTAGTTGCTGAGACAATGCTTCAGTTGACCATGCCAGCATGTATGATTTCTGTAATATGCTGTATTTGCCCAAGAGAGACACTCTGTATGAGTACAGAATATGGTGAACAGATTTTACAGTGATTAGAATTTGGCCAAGTCATTGGAGAGCAATGACTTCATCAAATTGTCTTGTGTCTGACATTTTATTCTAGTTTCTGTGTTAACAAAATGGATGTATAGGTAATAAAAGTTATTTTAAAAACTTTTTGCATCGATTGCACAGAACATCCTGCTAATTGGCATAACGCTTTTTTTTTATTTTTCTAAAAATATCCTGGTTAAAAATGGTTTCATAAATTAAATGCAGAACTATGTCGTTTATTGCCGTTTCTGCCTGAAACAGATAGGGAATACCATATGAATACAATATTGCATTTGTCTTGATAGCTGAATTATGTAAATTATATATTGTTGTATCATGTAAAGCCCTGCACCTTTGCTCTTGTAATAGTACAAAGTCTTCTAAAACTTCTAAATCCTCATGTGTTAATTATTTATCTCTTGTTTTTTTTCATCTGCCTTTTTTATTTGTGCTATTTCACATATTACACCAGGATGCGGCTGAAGATGCTAAGATGGTTGTTTCAATGTTATCAAAGCTAAGGAATGAAATGCAGACTGATAAGGCAATATTGAAATTGAAGGATAATTACTCTGATGTTAATGCATGGAATGAGTTAATTGGAAGTGTCAAATCGCTTGTTCCTGGAAAAGAACCTTCCTGGTTTTGTGTACCTTGGCTTTTTTGTGAATGCTACTTGTATAGGAGGATATTTGAGGCATTGCAATTAAGGTATGTATTGGTACATTGACTACATTGTTGTTATTTCCTTCGCCAAGGAGGTTGTGTTTTCATCAGGGTTTGTTTGTTGGTCAGTTTGTGAAATAACTCATCACGTTTTAAACGTATTTGTCTGAAGTTTTTACAGTATATTAGTATTCGGATTAGCTCGAGCTGATTCTTTGGTGTTTTGAATGAAATTTAGGATTCTAGGTCGCTTTCAAATTTTTGGTAATGATGCCTTTATGAAACAATAACTAATGAAGAACTCATCATGGGGGAAACCCAGTTACCATGGCGCCTAGTAAAACAGCTTATTTGAATATTCAGAAAACCGTAAATCCCACTTGACCCCATTTGCCTGACGGAGGTTTGCTGACTCGAACGTCTTCTTGGTATTTATCTATTTTAGTTTAAAAAGGATTGAAGGTTATAGCCATATGATGTACACTTGACGTTTACCCATTTCATAATCATTAGTACATATCTACATGGTTTATAACAACATTCCTCCATACTGTCATGGGAATTAAACAAACTTGAAAGTTAAAAAAAAACAATGTTTCTCTACACCAGAAATGTGTGAAATGCCCCGACTCCGTTTTATTTGCAGCAACTTATATGACAGGTTTGGTATAAAATTGCGAGTCTTCTTCAAACTTGATTGTAATTGACTAGTATATCGTGGGCTTTCTGTTTAACCTGCCCCTTATCTTTGTACAACTACTGACACTTGTTGCTCATATTCTTAAGAATCTTCAGTCGCTTTTCACCTGATGTACACTGACTGACGCTGTGTCGGTTTGTAGTGTTTGTTTTACATTTCCAAGGTAACTTTGTACAGAACAATTAATGGGTAAGAGTTTGGTATATCCGACTCAAAAACTCACTGGACTCCTTGATGACCTGTTGTAAATGTTTTATTGTATTGAGTATAATTCTAGTGTATACACTATGAAAAATTAGGTTTCTGATTCGATTTGCAGCAGTATGACAACAATAACAAGTATTGAGTTACGTAGAGAAGCGAAACTAAACAAATGGTGCTTGTGGGGTCTAAACTTTCTCGGTCAACACATGGCACAAACGGATCAAAGTAATTGTTTTGTTATTGCAAGTTTAAAGTTTCCATTTGGCATGCTTTTATATGGAAAGCTCCAAGATGGCGTAGCATTTAATTTTATGATCCACCAAACTTTGCTGGTAACTGTCACATAAGGTAATCACGAATACAGTACAAATGCTCCATAATGTTAAGTGACTTATCTGTGTATATAACATAGGAAAATTCTCGAGACTTGATGTTTTAGTAGGTTTTCTACACAAGGCAATATCCTTAGTTATGCTTTCACTGTTTATCCCTCCATCAAAGTATTAACTAAAACCATGAATTTAGTTAACTCCTAATTACAGAAATGTTCAGATTATTGTTATAGCAAGTCTGTTTACTGGGATTTCTTATTATCTGTTTACACCCTCTCCATTACCCTCAACATTTACTGTCATGTTAATCAATTATTAATTTTGTTCACGCCTTTATACCGTCTGTAGTTTGTTGATGTTTCGCTGATTATTATTGTAACATGTTGTTAATGTATAGCTTGATTATTTTTGCTCTTATTTTAGAATGCTATTGTTCATTGGCAATACCGTAGCTAGACTGTTGCAAACCTTAGTAGCGGTTACTTTTAATGTCGATGTTTTGGAGATGAAGAGACG
Organism: Chironex yamaguchii; assembly: GCA_024741275.1. NCBI lineage: Eukaryota > Metazoa > Cnidaria > Cubozoa > Chirodropida > Chirodropidae > Chironex > Chironex yamaguchii. The sequence goes on from JANTCA010005009.1 coordinate 15,483, forward strand.
CAGCTCGTTGTATTGGATCAGTTTGCATCCATGCAATTTTGGTGTGAGCTGGCAACCCTTGTGCACGTGTTTTAAACGTTCTAATCTAGACTGCTGCCACATTATGTGGTATGGAGCCCCACTACTCATTCCTGTCGGGTTAGACATATAACTATAACTCATTACATTAAAAACTCTAAAGCCCTCGACATTGTTCCCCTACTTGCCCAAAGATATAATGTACGTAGAAATGTTGCTCTTTCTAAGTTTACATTTGTGCTGCTTATTTTTCAGTAAATTTCACAAGACATTTGATCCCTTTTTGGAACAAAAGGAAGAAGCTTTTGGTTCGTCTTTGGCCTCCAGAGCGACACTAGCGAGATATGTGATGCAATTTGTAAATACCAATCATACACCAAGGGAGGAAGCAGAGGCGAATAGAGCGCAGTTACGTCTTGACTTCGAAATGTTACTTGAGGTAGGTTTTGTGTCTTTGAGCAAATTTCGCCAAAAGTAATGTGATCTGCTACATTTTCTTGAAGATACCCGTTAGAATCCCGCGAGTTCCAACTATGAGGAATCATCTTGCTACCTCTATTTCCCATTCCACTGTTCACATCCAGCTATAAGAAATTAGAATATCTGAGGCTGATAAGAGCCTACCGATGCTACCTTAGTCTTGTTTTGTGACGTTTGCACTTAATATCTTTTAAACGCATTTTTTGTCTCCACCAGTTTTAGCATTCTAAATGATCGTCTCTTGTTATCCCCTTTTTTGATTATTTGACTTGATCTTTTCACAGTGTTTCGTGATATCACTTGATTTTCTTGATGGAATCCAAAATATAGAGTCTATCTACCTGTCTACCTTCCTTGCTGCCAACTTACCTACCTCACTACGTGCCTGACTACTTACCTAACTGTTGAGTTGCCTACTTACCTAGGTACCTACTTTACTGCCTTCGTATTTCTTTGTATACGTACGTATCCACCCTTCCTCTAATTCACCTTTTTACGTACCCACTTGAGTACCAGACTGCTGATTAGTACACCGTCTTTTTGAAACTCTTGGCTGAATTGTATTCTTTTCTTTCTTTTGTCGTAGTATTGTTTGTGGGGTAATAAATGCGATTTATCGCTGTCTGGTGGATCGCAAGTGTCTCATCATCTTCAAGAAAGTTCTCAGCTTAAAAATCTTTTGGAACACATTTTGGCAAATGATACAGAACAGATATGGGAGCAAATACTTGTGGCAGAGAGTAGAGCCAGTGGTCACGCTAGGATAGACTTTGTACTTGATAATGCAGGATTTGAGATCTTCACCGACCTCTGTTTAGCTGAGTTTCTGCTTGACAAAAAATTGTTTGATTTTGCACACTTTCATGTCAAAGATATCCCATGGTTTGTTTCGGATGCTAGCAAAAACGATTTTATGTGGACCATACAACAGTGTAAAGATTCCGAGGACATTGCGCTGCGTCAGTTAGGACTTCGGTGGGATAAACGGCTCGAGGAAGGAACTTTCGTCATTCAAAATCACCCGTTCTGGACATATTCTCGAGGCTATGCATTCATGAAAGATTTCAGTCCGGAACTTTATAAAGAATTAGGTCAATCTCAGCTTATCGTTTTTAAAGGTGATCTTAATTATAGGAAGTTGATTGGTGACTTAAGTTGGGATCACACTACACCATTTGAAACTGGGTTACAAGGATTTTTCCCAGCTCCACTTTGTGCCCTCAGAACGCTGAAAGCAGATTTAGTTGTCGGTTTGGCATCTGGTAAAGATAAAGAAACAGAGGCTAAAGATGAGAAGTGGATGGTTAACGGAAAATATGCTGTTATTCAATACTGCGGAAATCGTAAATCATGAGTTGAATTAACTATTTACGGACTTTAACATTGACTTTAGGAAACATCTATAGCTCATGAAAAAATATATTGTCTATATCTATTCAGTGTATTTTTATTTGGTGTATTTCCTCTAAGTCATGTTTACGTCTATATGTTGTTTTGAAGTGCATGGAGACAACGATTTCTTGTAATTTTTTTCCTTGGACTGATTTTCCGAAAGACCTGGCGTGGTTGGTTACGGTTCGAATCTTCGGTGCTCACAATCACATCTTCAGTTCTTTACACAAGACCACTCTGGAGACTTCCGTATGAAACTTGTTGTTGGTTACGTATTAGTATTTTGAATTATAG
>JANTCA010005009.1:17766-28997 GCA_024741275.1 Chironex yamaguchii
CCTTGTTAAATACTTCTGACCATGCTTTAAAGACTGGTAAATTATTTCTTCCTTGAAATTTCCTGCTCGTCCCCATAAAGAGAGTGTTTTGTGTTGGTTTTATCCTTATAATATTCGGGTAATTCTTGTGTGTTGTACGGGAGTGATTTAATTGAGATGATAAAGATGATCATCGTGGGATTCTTACTATTGTTTCCCTCCTCAGTAAATAGCTTATAAGTCTAATTCATCGTATTTACGTAGCCGTCAAGGATTTGCTTATTTGGACATTGTAGGATCCAGTACCGTACGTACCAAGGTTGTTGTAACCTACAAATCTATGACGCATTCGTCGAAATTTGTGGGCTAAGGCCCTGTCATTGCACGTTTATGGATGAATTGATTTCATTTTTCCAACACACTTACTTGGGGTCTCAAGGATAGTGCTATACTTACTTACTCTTCATCACATAGACAGGAGCTTTATCATGACATGAGTCGTATGCTTTTTATGAGCTACGTTTCGAGAGACACTTCTCCCATTATCAGGGAGCCAATGACTCATGTCATGATAAAACTCTTGTCTATATGGCTTCCACGGATTCCATAAAGTCAAGAATTTTCAAGAATACTCTTTATCAGTTGTAAGGTTCGATAAGGATTTGACCGAATCGTGCTTAATAACTGCAAAGCATCGAATTAGCCCAAGATGGATGTTATAAACCAGGTCATATACCATTCGTACTTTAAATTTACTTCTTGATTTGAATTCAATTTCTTACGTATTTGGATAACTCTAATAGATTTATTATTTGTTAGTAAATCACTCGCTTACGGCTTGAATCAATTGGAAATGTGATTGAACAATAAAGGAGTTGGAATAAATAATGTCCTCTGTTAATTGACCCGACCAGAAATTCAATAGACGTCGTGGTCTGACAGGTCAGGTGTGAAACTGAACTAGGTGAACTCCACAATAGTTCTTGAAAGGAGGGGTGCAAAGAGCTTGGCATTCGAACTATCTAATTAGATGATAAAATGGCAAATGTCTGGTCTGTCAATGAGATACTAAAATCCCTACTTTTTCCAAGTATTTTAGACACTTGAAACGACAAAAATAAGTGTGTGCCTCACATAGAGACTGCACTATACATATGGCTCATGATGATGATAGCCAGGAATGGGGTTACTTGGAGTGATGTTGTTGGAAGTTTATGAAACAATTTATAGAAGGAACATCTCACCAGTAAATTTCTCCAAAGTGTACCAGATATCCAAGATGTTCTGGCTTAGTGCATACGGTATGAACAACTGGGGAAGCCAATCGTCTCATCATAACATGGTTAAGATGGCATATTTACTTTCGTAGTTTTTTATTATTTTTATCTTAGTTGCCTCCAATTTTACCAAACAAAAGCATGACAAAAACGTTCTTGCTTTCTGTAAAATTCTTTGAATTTTTTAATTGCACATGATTTTTTGCAAAGAGGGATATCCTCTCCAATCGATCAATGAAGTATCCAAAATGTATTAACACCTCCCAATTGCTGCCTCCTCGTGGAAATTTCACCGCTTGTCCTGGTCGTGTACCCAGCATTAGACTATCGTGATTCCTTTTGTTAAACAAAAGCAATTACAAATTTTATATTTTATCAGTCATATACTTGTCCCACGGTACTTCATTTTTTTGAAAACGAGTATGACATCTGCAGCCTCTTTCTGTGGTCTATAATCATGCTTTTATGAACTAAATACTTTTTTCAATTTTGATAAACCACTTAGGGAACGTAGCCATCGAGTACAGGTACTTCGTTCCAATCAACCCCCATGACCCCTTTAAATGTGTAAAAATGGGTAAATAATATTTAAAAAACAAAATTTTGTGAATTTCTGATTAAAACACTGTGCTTCTTGGCTTAGCACGGCGGTTTTTTATCCTTGATTTTTCCAGGTAATCAACACAAAAATGTCTTTTCGCACTTCAAATATTATAAACTTTGTCAAACTGGATTAACCCTCACCAATAAGACAAACTTTGTCAGCTTTGCAAACTTTAATACAAATTGGAGCTCGGTCTGAGCTATTGTAAAGTCATGGGCAGATTTGTAGTAAGTTATGGTAATCTACCTGTCACCATTCAGTATAAACTCCTACGCTAGTTTGGATTTGTTGTTACAAGCATTCAAATCAAATGATGATAGTTGAGATAGTAAAAGTAATGCTCCGAGACTCCATCACGGCACTTTTGATAGTTTGGTTAAAATCTAACAATTTGTCACGTTTCAAATTCGGTGTTCGCACTGTACCAATTGAACAACTTTCTGACCTGTACCGTCTTTGAAGGTACAACAATAGTTGATTAGCTTTACCCTGTTTCTCGCTCCAGTGCCAATAGGCCCCTAACAATTGTGACTCTGTCTGAACTTAAAACCCTCTTGATATTCACAGGTGAATTTTCACTTTCGACATATTTTGCAGTTTGATCGAAGTCAACATTGATAATATCTGAGGAAGACCTATTATTAAGAACAGAGAATCGGTAGAATAATCGGAACCAAAACATGCCAGTTTTCATCGCGTTGATAAATTTTATAGACCAGTCTGGTCCAGAGTACGAAGTGGATTGTCCGTCTTATTCTTAACATTTTTGAAAGTTCCTGAGTTCAGCTCTTAAGTTAGAACAACTGATAAGTTCTTCCGAAATGATCAGCATTGAATTTCAAACTTGCCCGCTCATTTTTGCGAAAAAACTGTAAGGCATAATCAAAATCCTGACGACCACGTCATCTTCCTCGCCAAATGATGCAGGAGGCAGCAAAAATGCTAAACATTTTTCATACTTTGAGAATACGTAGCATCAACAGGCTTTAAAATGTCTCAAGACTTTTGTAATTAACAAGTTGGAAACTACAGATTATAGATTTGCAAAATCGAGTGCATGATGTAGTTCTAGATCCCCAGTTTACATATTCCGAAACTGTGTGAGCTAAGAATGACACCAGGTCATCAGACTCCACCGGACTGCAAAACAGTTCCATTAGCTCTGACGTGAACAGCCAAAGAAAAGTAGACGAAATGGTTTTGGTAGTGACGGTTTGTTGCTAATATTGTCTCGTGGCAATAAACGTTCTATCGAAAATCTGTTGCTTTGATTATAAAAGAGTGGTTCAAGGAGACGCTGATTCCACCTTCTGTTAAAAAAAACAAACAAAGAAAGTGAGAGGAAAAAAAGAGTAGAAAATGAAGAAATCAACACGAGAAGACGATTGGAAAAAATTGAATTAGATGAAAACAAGATAATGCAACGTGGCAAGAATTGTGGAAGTCGTATGACATCAGTGGCATGAACGGATGATGATGATGTTGTTAACTTGTTGTTGAAGATGATGATAGTGATGATGATAGTAGTGATTATGGTAATGATGCTACTACTGATGTAAGTATTTAATGTCTCATTATTTCTGGGTATTATGTTGAGTCCTTGACTTTTACTTAATGCCTTTTTTCTAAAATTCCTCGTTACTTATCTCATTTATTTTGTGTCATTTTCGTGAACTTAGCAAAATAAGATATGTGCTATTGTTATTAGGCTTCATTGATTTTAAGTCGAAGGTTGTAGTCGTTAAATACATGAACTGTCTTGAAATTCTATGGGTAAAATTTTTGTGATCTTTGTGACGAGGAGTCTGGATCCCATTGTAAAACTGTCAACATGGTTGCCACTACTATCTGCAGTGAACTTATTTTTAAATGGAACAGGAACCCTATACGAGTAGATCAAGAATGACAGTTCATGTAGGGATTACCATATTCTGTCATTTAAACGTGAGGATTTGTTAACGTTACTTACATGGCCAACGGATGACGTCTTAGCATTCCCCGGCTGGAGCGAGGGCACCACTTACATCGAGTACACGATACATTTTATTGTCTAGACGCATGACCGTATCATCTTTTTAATGCAAGATAACAGTTAAATTTCTTATCTTACTAATACAGATTAAACTGTACATAGATTGATATTGCATGGACATAGTTAATTAGACACAATAGATTTGGGATCTATTGGCATTTGAATGTGCTGAAACTCGTAACGAATTTTCATTGTGCAAGTGCAGGGATGTACAGCACTCCAGAAGTTGAGTCCTGGACAATCTTGAACTGCGGGTAGATTTTTAGGGTACTAATTACTAGAGTAGTTGTTGGACAGAGCAAAGGGGTCACGCGCATGCAGATGCATGCTTCATGGAGATCTGCTGTGCCCTTGCCTTTGATAGGATAGTATGAAATTGTAGGCCAAGTGGCAGTTACTCACTCGCCACTCGTCACCTTACATTTAACCTTAGTAATGCTTGTAACAGCGGACGCAGTTGCTGCGAATCCATGGAAACAATGCTTAGTTTGCCAGACCAAGATTATCTTTGTAAGCGCTACGGACTTCCGACTGCACTTAAGGAACCGTCATTGTTCTAAGGAGGGAGGATCCTATGTTTGCCGCTACGGTAGACACGGTGTTTGCCCTTCATTGCCAATTGAAGGTGTCAGTGATATTGATTACGAGGCGCATGTTGAAAAATGCCATGTCCAGCTTGGAGGTAATTGTTAGAATTTTAGGGTTTTCATCGTTTTCATCTTTGTGTATAGCAGGCATTGTCAAACATGATAGTATGTGATAAAGTCCTCTTTCTGGTTCACATGTGTTTTATGGCTTGTTTTTTGGGATGCCTGTCAATGTTGTGTAAATATTAAATTACCCAAGAGAAGCAATGGCACTAGAAAATGTTCCCCCAGGCAAAATAAGAATCAGCTAAAGGTTTCTGTTTATCAAATTTCAGGAAAGTGGCCTATATCCCTATTGCAGTTTTTAGTTTCAAAATAGATACACAGGAATCTGGTATCAGATAAACTTCTACCTTGTAAAACAACTCATTGTCAATCTTCCATATTTGTGATCTGTAATGTTATTACAAGTAGATTTAATAGAAGCATCACTTCATCCATTGGACAAATGTGAAGTTAAGCTCATTTTGGAGAGCATTCTGCATGCACATTAGTCTTTGCTTTGGATTAAAGAACTGGAGACAGCTGGAAGTCAAATGAATAGAGAGTTTGTAATTTATAGACAGTCTTATGGAAACCATTCTTTCATGCAAATTGTTGATTATTTTGTGAAATTGTGTTAAATATCCAGTGTGGATAAAAGGACAAGTTTATTTTGCAGTCCTGATATTGAAATTTTTGGATATAATATCAAAAAGTTGGCACTTGGTAGCCCTAACTATGACTGTAGCATGACTAATGTAGGTCAAAATTCACAGAATGATCAATCTTGTCTTAAATAGGGTACCAGTTTTTTGTTTTGTATACTTTAATAGACTAGCCAAAAAGCAATACATTTTTATGAGCTAATGCAAACTGGTGGCTTCTCAATTACAAGGCTGTCAATTTCAATGTCCCCTATCCTTTGCATAGTTTGGATAACCCAAATAAGGGTATGGTGTGATGAATTGTGCCTAACTGATGTTGACTACTTCCTTGTCCTTTGTAACGTTTGGATGTTAGCCAGATAGAATTATGATAGATATGCTGATTTGTGCCAATAATATTACCACAGTCGTTGGCCTTCTCTGTATATTTTTTATATAAGCCAAATAAGGTTTTAGTATGCTGAATTGTGCCAAAAAGCCACATCACTTTGACCACAGCCCCTGACCTTCTCTGGATAGTTTGGGTATCAGCCAAATAAGGTTATGGTGTGTTGAATTGTCCAATGGACTACATAGTTGATACACTAAAAGTTTTTACAGTAAATACATCAGTTTGCATGGGGTGTTATGTTTATTTGGTGTTTAGCATAATACCAGTATATGGAAGCTTGGCATCCCTGCCTTACCATATATACATGTTTGTGGAATTCTGCATTGTCTTTGCTGGATGTTGTTGTTATTTCCATGGGCTCTAGGTATGTGACAGACTTATTTAAGGCTAATAGCTTTTTAGTATCAGCCATTTCATTGTTTCTTTCTCTTGCCTTCAGAGTAGTTTTTTTCCAGTAGTTTTAAGTATGATGTCTTACATGTTTGTCTACAGGGGCTAAGGTTCTTCAGACCTTAGTTCTAGAGCTGGAAAACAATTCTGGGCCAATCACAAAATCCATGCCTGCAAAGTCATGTTTCTCTTGAATATCGTGCTTTTATTTCAGTTTCTTAAGTTAGTCTTGAACAATACAAGTGGTTCCATCTGTCTGGTTTCTAGTGGCTCCCATTTGTTGGCTTTAAGCTGTTGGGATATCTTTGATTGTGTTTGAAATAGTTTTCTAATTTTCATGTTGTTTACTCACCACCATCATTACTTTTGTCCATCTTGAAATTTTCCAACTCATGCAGGCGCTTGTGATGTAGGCAAATTTCTTTACCCGATTTTAGCATTCCTGTCTTCTATTACCATAACTATATCATCTTTTCATGCATTTAATTGGGATTGCTTCCCAGACTGCCTCATGGAATGTATTGATCTATGCATCCTCTGCTGTTACACGAAGACATGGACTTCAATAATTATAATGTAAGCAGGTTTTTTTCATTATGATGACAATAAGACAAACATTTTGTATTTCAACAACATTGAACCCAAGCACACAGTAAGCTGCCCCTTTAGAGAAGATAACTGCTACTTCATTTTTCTGTAAGGTTTGATGTTTAATAAAGAGTATTTTATAATTGCCAGAACAGAGTCAGCCTACTTCAGCCCTGAGCTTACCAATACATAGTTGGTTTTCCATACCACCACCTATTTCACAATTTCTAATTTCCAGCTGTACATCCTAGGCACATTATATGTTTCAAAGCTCTGTACATCTGAAAAACTCTTCTCATAGGGTGTGTATCATACTCATTGTATTCCTGTTATCTGCACAGCCTGCCACTATAGCTATTATGACACTTTATGGCATCTTGGCTTCATTACAAGGTCCTAAGCTCTATTTATTTGTTTTCTTTCTCTTGGAACCATAACCATTCTCTTAGAAAAATACTTTGGTGGTTTTTCATACGCCTTCTCCAGTTTAGTCTTCTCCCTGTTGATTGGGAATCACTGTTAACTACATGGTGGTTACCATGTGGATACTCAGTACTACAGTGCTACTCCACAAGGTAGAGCTAAATTTGGTGGTTAGGCCAACATGCTGCAATGGGTCACCATGGCCAATGTGGAGGTAAACATTCATCAGTTGTGTCATTTTGGGCAATATGTGAATGCTTATAGTATCCTCTTTTTAATTTTTGACAGAGGATCGACATGTCTTATCTCATTCCAAGTTGCATTCCTTGTAAATTTAGAAGAACAATTGGGTAAAGTCAGTTGTGTCGTTAAGAAGCCATATTGAAAGTCATGTTGTTTGTCATTGTTGCCTCATTATTATTTTCCCCTTCTTTCTGTCAGGAAGAGGGTTTGTTGATATGCATACCAAGAAAATGCAAGAAAAGAAAATCCCTCCATTCCAAGTCAGTGAGTGTAAACAGTGGATGGGCAGGTCATCCCAGAATCTCTCAGCTGTTCAAAATGATCCAAGGACATATGGCAGACAAGCAACATTTTTCACAAAGACCTGGGGTGAAGATTTTGTACCTCAAGATGTCATACCACTTACACTTCTTCCTAATATTCCTAAAGTATACTTTGATGGATTTTTAAAGAAGATTGAATTTGTAAGTAACTTGAGGTTTCCTGAAATCTATGTTTTGATTCAAGGCTGCTGGATTTTAGTGCTAGGTGTTTAGTTTACTTTATATGTGCATATAAATAAACCTATTTACTTTATAACAATTTATATCCTTTTTAGTGTGTAGTAGCATGGTCATCAAACAATGACTTCATAAATTCACTTCTGAGAAATAGCATCTTGGCAGCTCAATGGTCAAACTCAAAGTGTTCTAATCTTGCAGTAGAATAGTGTAGTTTCAGTTCCTGAGTGAGGTATATGGTTTATTTCTCAGCATTTCTTCCAAAAGTATTTTATAGTGGTACAAGTCAAATGCTTTTGTTTATTTTGTTTAACAGTATCAACATCTTTATTGTACTTCTTGTCTTTTTGTTTAATTACAGTCTCAGTTATAACATCATTATGATAATTCTTTATTTCAAATTTATTTATTTATTTATTTTTAATTTATTTATTTACTTATTTACTTATTTACTTATTTATTATGGATTTTAATCTGTGTCCATTGTGATATTTTTGTGATTGTGTAGAAGCAAATGAACCATGAAAAACTGAAGAGAACTTCAATGCAAAGCTCATCCCCTTATCATAATGCACAAATATTTGGCAGTAGTGCATCTTCTAATAGCACAAACAGGCATGGGCAAGGTACTAGCATTTTAAACGTGCTCATGTAATACTTTTCATATTCTCTGTTGCTTTTGACGATAGTTAGGTATGAAAAACAATGATATGGGACATCATAAAACCCCTGTCATGTTTTGACTCAATTATTGCCAGTTATGGTTGTTGTTATTGCAAAGTTTGCAGTAGTGTCTCATGATCCCCAAAGTTGCAGAAACCACAAGGAAGGTCTAATGGCTGCCAGTATCTCTCCTTCTCCATGCAGTTTTGCATCTTTTTGACCCAATTTGATGGCCACCATTCTTCCTGCAATATTGTTTCATAAGCTATAACTGGACAAAGCTGTTGCCTGGAGGTTGGCTTGGTGAGGTAGCAGTGAGGAGTGATTGCCCTAAAACCCCTGCCAGTTATGGTAGATGCTGTGAGCCTGAAATGAAATAATGGTAGAATAATCATGCCAATGTGTAGTGTTAGCTGTATAACAGAGTTTATATCTTAGAGTAAATAAATAGACTCCGGTTAATATTAACAGGCAATGTTTATAGTTAAAATTGTTAGAAGATTGCAATGGTGCACCAAAAGTGTGAGAGAATTGTTTGTCTAATGAATGCAGGAATTTTAGTGATTGGGTTGTAAGGTTATTTTTAGAAGAAGTATGTTTTAAGCTGTAACCATCTGTGTTATTGTTTCTTTAGTCCCAGACTGGAATCTTTGCTGTGTGCAGACAAGATTTACCGTGCAGGCAACTGCACGGTAAACCATTGACAATGTCTGCGCAAATTCAATAAATGTGTTCTTTTGCTGCACAAGTCAGAAATCTCAGCTTTCAAAGCATGTCCATGCAACAGTGAGCAAGACCACAGAATGATGCCATGATTGCACTAAGTACCCCCTAGCATGAATTGTAACTGTGTTGCTGTTGGAAGCAGCAATCGGCCATGCAGGGTTTTTTTTGCTTGTTGACTTGCCTGTGCAATTTGCAAAGTTTCCAGTCTGGCTTTAGCCATTGCAGTTTTTACTGACATTATCATTTTTTAACAACAGCTATCATTGTCCAAGCCATTTTATTACATTTATTTTTAATATTTTTTTATTTTGGTGGTTATATTTTAGTTGATTGCATTTGTAGAATGCCAAATGCATTTGCAACGACAATGTATGGTGGGAAACATCCTCTGAAGGTGCTGAGTAAAGACTCAGCTGATGCCTTTAAACAACTCATCATATTAAATGCTTTGAAAATTTCTTTTAGTGGAAAAATTTCTGGAAGGAGAGGATTCGGTACCAGAGGTAATAGCTAGCTGTTTTTAGTTTTGTTTAACTCAGTGGCACATTCTATTGGACAGACTTTATGTAAAGTTGACATTGATTTCTCATCTATGGCAGTTCTGTTGACCAATGTGAGCTTGGCTTTTGAGTCCTCCAGGAGGAACTGTTGTAGTAAACTAATAACTTTAGTAATAGGAACAAATGTAAAGGAGCTTCGTATGAAATCATCATGGATAGCATAGGCTCCAGGTTGATAAAACCTATAAATATTGTCACATTTGCTAAGTAGATAAGTGTATTATGACAAAACTTGAAACTTAAGAAAATGAGTTACTCATCCACTTATTCAAAAGTAAAAAGGACTCTTCCATCCATGTATGGTGTTTCCTCTGCTATTTGTCTGTCTGCTTATTCTTTTTTGCCCAGATTGTGCCCAGGAGAACTGCCCTAGGTGGTTTCCATTTTGCATGTTGAGTTAGCTTGAAGACACATATTCATTTAATGAATACTCAACGTTACAACTGATGTGCCAAGGATTTTCACTATACTTCAGTTTATATTTATATGAAGCATCTGAGGTGTAAACACAGTTATGTCATTACTAAAGCTGATTACAGTTACGCTAATGGTTTTGGCAGTTTAGAAGTAGCAAGTACCTGTGTTATTGATTCTCAAATTGTTAAGTATGTACTGATGGCAAACAATAAATAAATTCTACTGTCAGTTATTTTAATTTTACCATACGCTGTGTTATTCATTACGACTGTTATTCTGGCTTTTGGAATGTACTTGCTTTTGTTAAGTGAATGCTATTTTGCTGATACTGACATTGGTGCTATTTAGTGTTTGCTTGTCACGATAATTGAGATATAGCACAACATGCAAGTTAGCTTTGAAGCAAGGTTTCAGGTTTGTCTTTTTTTTGGTGGAGGTGGGAAGAGGGGATGGGGGATAAGCTTCACTGCCAGAAATATGCAGTATTGCATTACAATATGTGATGCAAAAATGACATTGTGTGATCTATCATTCTAAACCAGTCACAAAATTGTGATACAAAGGTTTCAAAGGCTAAAGCTGATTTAAAGCATTGCATTTTTATGGGCACAATCTTTCATTTGATTTTGAAATTTATCAATCAAAATTTCCAAATGCTAATCAATCAGTCAGACTGCAGAGCAGAGATTGCTAATCAATATGTTTTGGAAATTCAAGCCTGAGCTCAACACTTTTATGGTTTGCTTCTTATTGTTACTTACACACTGAAATTTTTGTGTACAGATATTCATGCAGCATCCATTTAACTTGGAAGAACCAGCAGTTTTCAACTCAGTCATACCCTGGTCATGTTTGGAAATGTCCAAAGACAGACACAGAAGTGTCAGCAGTGCTTCAAAGCGATCAGCAAAGTTGTTACAAGAAAAGGTATAACAAAACTTACCACATATGCTTGACCTTGACAAGTATGCATGTATGAGGTAGATCATGTAATTTGAACTTGAACGTCTTTGTTACGATAACAAGTTACCGTTAAACTCAGATCAGATTGATGCCTTTGTTGAATTTTGTCTCGTCTGATATTGTTACTGGGGACCTCAGAGGGTAAATGTTGAGAGACAAATACGTAGCCCTTTTACAAAAT
>JANTCA010005009.1:36614-50244 GCA_024741275.1 Chironex yamaguchii
AGAGAATGCTTATGGTGATAACAGAAGGCAGATTGTATTTGCAAATGTTGTCAACGAAACAAGAAGGCAGTGTGCCCTGTGTAATCTGAACTACTGACTTGCTGTTCTTCCTTCATTCGTGTTCATCCTCCTTACAAGTTTCCTCTTTTTATATGTTTAGTTTGGATATTTAAGGTTCTTCTTTGCCCTCTTTGCAGTAATGCAATACGTGATTTGTTAAAATCTTTGGATCATAATGAGTGGCTCGAAGTAATCAAGAACATCTTCAGTGGAGCATTAAGGATTTTGTTGCAAATGAAAGTAAGCAGACACTTTCAGTTATATTTATGAACAATCCACCCTTTTCTGTATCCTCTTAACTTTTTGCGGATAAATTATACGTAATATTTGTTATGTTGTCTGTTGAAAATACGTACGTCAGTGTTGTGCTCATCAGGACATTGTCCACTTTCTTTTCGTTCTCAGATAGTGCATGAGACAGTATTAAGTATTATATCAGAGTATTCGACAAATGCATCGAATGAAAGTGATATCTCTTCAGATGGTAAAGAGTAAGTGCATTTTTTATATGGCGGTAACGAATGGTTTCTTGTAGGGTAAATAAGGACGTTAAGACATATGTGGCACATGAATTTGTGTGAATTTGGGGCAGAGGGGCGGGGGCAGAGGGGCAGCGGAAATAGCTTTTGCACATCAGAACTTGGTAAATAACTTTTGTAAAATAGGACACTGAATTCAGATTGTCGACAACAATATTTCCCTATCAACCTGTCCTGTGCGTTTATTGCTTTGTTAGTAAAGGGAAAGTAAGACCTTATGACCGGAGAAAAATTCTTTAGTTAATGTTAACGATCCGGTGTTGCAAGCAACATAGGGGAAATTCAAGTATAACGTGTCGTTCAACTACCCTTAAATAGAAACAACCCCTTGACAACGATTTGCAAGAGCATCCTGAAGTGTCTATGGGTTACAACGTTACCCATGACTTCTTTTTTTTATAAAAACAGTTTGGGTGGATTGTAAAATTTACACCGTATTATCTACATTAAAGTAGCCCAACCGGACGTTACTGTTGTCAGTTTGAATAATTTATCCAAGGCATCCTCTGCATTTGGGGGAAATGTAGAGGTTAACGCCCTATGTGTTACTTTTCATAGCGCTCCGCTCCATTATTCTGCTTTGCTTCACACCAGTATTGACTTCCATTTAGACGCACGGCTTTTGGAATTCAAGTGTATGAAACCCTGGTGAATCACCATTATCACACGCTTAGAGGTATGCGTGAAAGATTTAACACACTGAGTGCAGATTTATTATACTGCATAACGTGGTATGAAAGATTAGAAAGAGGCCGTTTCATCTTCTGCTAATTTTTCTTTCTTTTCTTTCCAGTCACTTATACTGTATGACTTGACAGTGTTGTCAGATTCCTTGTCTTGTCATCAATATTTTAAAAATGAATTTCTTTTCTCATTACTTAAGACAAACCGCTTATCTTTCCGCATCTGAATGCCATCACCTGAAAACAGACAGTAAAGAACTCCTTTGGTCTGCTTGTGAACTAGCACAAATACGATGTTCCAAGCTCATAGCTGCTCGCTCGAAGGTAAAACGACTTCAACGGATTAGTTTGAACTTTCACCTTTGTCTGCTGGTAACTTTTGATTCCTGTAGTTAGTTTCGCAAGCAACAGAATTATCATTGGTGTAGAGGAGGTGCCTATACTGACAGAAGGAGTCGACGTTAGCGGACAGTAAGCTCAGTGATAGGAGGTTGCCTTATATCGTTTTCTGCATCATTAGTTAAATGTAAAGGTTTTGATTTTGCATGCTGTAAGTTGTAAACTTTCTGTTATTAGTTGGAGCCATTTATATTATGGCTTTCATTTTGTCCGTTATTTCTATCTGGTTGAATTAAATAGAAAATGCGGGCAGTTTACGCCAGTGTGGCGAAGGTGGCTACCTATTCTGATCTCAGATAAAAGACACCGTAATGACGACATGCATACTGTAGTATCTTTGATACTGCAGTCCACAAAATACAGGCAGGGCTGATAACCTTTATGAAGAGTAGAGAATATATGTGAGCTAGATGGAGAACTTCAGCAACTAGGGTGTGATATACCAATTTCAGTAGTATGTCCTGTAACAAAGAAATCTGTTTGCAGCTTGGGATATTTCTCTGAGCCTGTATTCCATCAAAGCTTAATTACATTCATCTGTTAATCAAATTCCTAGGAAGTAACTGCTTATGTAAGTTTGAGAAGACCATCTAGACGCTAGTACAACTTTCCAGAACAGTATAGAATGCTATGGAACACAGCAAAACATTCTAAAAGGTTTTAGAACACAATAGAATCAAATGGAACTTTCTGGAAGCTTCATGTAAATATTGCATCAGAATTGTTCCTACAGGGAAGGTTTCTCGAACGTTCTAGGTGTACATAACATTTTCTAGAAGGTTCTAGACGTACATTTTCTAGAAGGTTAGAACCTTCATAACTTATACAAACTGAAAAACATGAATACTAAAGAAATGGCATTAATGTGACGTTGTATGACTCACTTTGAAGTCTTTAAAATACATTGAGCAACAAGGAAAGTTTTGATACCCAATTCAGGCGTTTCTATTTTGTTTATTATTAGTTGTATTGTTATTTTATTGTAGGATGGAATTTTTGATCAACTGACCTCGACAGAGTTTGTAAATCTTGCCAGGCTTGTAGAAGGATTCGTGTCTGATTGTGAACGTGTGTGTGGCAAACAAAGTCACAATCTTCGTGGGACATTGCTGTCTCAAGCGAAAAGATTCGTGGAAAAGTTTCATGAAGAGAGGAAACATAAGTTGGAGTATGTATTTTTCAGCTTGGGCAATCTAGGTTACTTTGATATTCTCGTTTCTGGACATGTTTGTAGTGTGTTCTTTGCTTTATTATCTGGAAGGAAGAGGAAAAATGGAATTTTCACTGCCTAGATCGGGTCTCAAACTAAACAGACGCAGGGGTCTGTTTGTTTTTGGGAGTGGGTGTGGGGTTTTTTTGTATTTTCGATAACCGGGATGTTTCTGTGCCGGAGTAATTGCTGTGCGGTCCGAGGCCGCTAAAGTGTTTTCATCTTTATTTATCACGTGACTTCCATACCGAAAAGTACAAGCTGCCTAGTTTTGTTAGAACAGTTATACTTGCTGGATAACTGTATGGGAATTTGGCCCCACATTACATACTGTACTAACTACGATATTATAGTAATTATATATAGTAGTTATATAGTAATTATATATAGTAATTATATAGCAATTATAGCAATTATATATAGTGATTATATATAGTAATTTTAGCAACCTACTATTGGTTCGTCGACTTGATTAGTAAATGATTTTAATCTCTTACTAACTCACTGCAGCAATTTACCATTTTACATGACATTTACTTTTATTATTTCTGTATTTTCCCATCATCATAAACCGTCGGGTGTATTTAGGGGCACGTTCTTGGATGTGTTGCCTTATTCACGGTGATTTTGTATTGTGTCTAGTAAACATGCCTTACCGACATTTTGGTGCATATTATTTTAGTCTCATCCTCGAGAATGAGAGATGGAAGCAAGCCGATGTGCCAGCAGAGTTTCAAGTTTTAGTGAATAATATATGCGATGGTAAGGTGACGTTTTCGATGCTATTTCATTTTGTGGTTCCTTGCTATTGATGCTTATTACCACACAAACGTCACGGTAGCACCCACGAGCGGACTTTCTAATTTTGACCAAGGGATTTTCTTAATTTTGCTTTGACAACAGGGAACAGATTTTCGACTCCTTACTTCAGTATCTTGGAGCATTTGTGTTTGTTGGAACATCATGGTTCCTTTCACTACTCTAAATAAGAAAATCAGTCTTACGTATTACTTCACTGTTTTCATTTGTATTTTGTGGCAACGTAAGGGCAAAGACCCCGCTTGTGTTGCTCAAGATCATCTGCTGATTAATGCAAAAGTGCCGGGAAGCAATTTCATATACACTATTGCAAAAGTATTGTCCTCCTATCTCTATTCCCGGCACGAAAGCTAAGCACTTTTGAAAGCAGGAGTTTTAGTGGTGCTCTGTAAATACCGCTAAGTAGCACGGCATTTGAACTTTATTCACAAAGAGGCTGTATAGAACAACAAAATGGATCCTTCGTTAAAAAGAAGTACACTGCACATACCCATGTTTATCTCTATGTGTGCATGTTATATTACTGGGCTTTCCTTTGCTATCAAAACAAGTTTACATGCGCATGCACTACAATTCGAACAGATAGTGATTTGGTCACGCGCAAGCGTGGAAGGCAGAACAAGCACGTAATGAAAAATTCATGACGTCTTTGTAGTACGTCAGAAAGTGATCCGTTCCAGTCTAGACCGGGTCTTATTTGCAGAATATTTTACTTGTTTGTTTGAATTTGTCATGTGCTGTAGGAAATCACATTTTTTATTAGATACTCTGGCTGCTTAAGTTTCTCAGACAGTTGCGTATAAGACCCTCTTCGTAAGAAGAATGGGTCCGAGTTTCCTGACATGGAATCTGTATGCACATTGAATCTGCTACTAGAATGCATCTGACCTCGCTCTTGTAAGTGCATCTTCGTGTCTTGGAGTTAAAAAGTTTATAACTGGCTCAGACGTGATGTAGATTAGTAGTGGTGCATGAATATATTGTACGTATTTCCTTGTATGAAATCAGCACGTGAAATTATCCCGTAACATTGGAAACGACTGATTTTGTGCTCAAAGGATCTACATGAGTTCCATACTCCCCATGTTCGTTTCATGCTGAATCATAAGGTTGAACTTACCCCACCTATTTTATGACACGCTCAATGTATTCTTCCTCTTAGGTATTGATGACAGTTTGTCGGTTTCCACAGCTTCCACTAAAGGTATTTACCAAAGTTGGTAATTTTTTATGTAGTGCACTGAATTTTTTTGAGAATTGACTCACTTGGTACGTGGCATGCTCTTTGTTGTGCTTGCATGCCAACCGAGGATCATTGAATCGATTTGCCTGATAGCCTCCTACAGACGCTCAGAGTGTGCTTCCAGTCCCCCTGTCCAATTCCCACGACGATATTTATTTCGTACCGACGTGGAGTCGTAAAAGTCATCTCAAAGGAAAGGCACGGAAGTACACAGCGAGATTTGTAGTGTTTTGGTTTGAAGTCATTTATTGAAATCTGTAGCTGCTTATAAGGTATCATTTATAGCTTGAGTAAAACAGCTATCGTAGAATTTTTGAAAATTCTGGAAAAGCCATGAAAAGCTGCGCCGCCAGTAATTTTGACGCTTAAGCATTGGTTGCTTAGAAATCAAGTTGGATATTGGGTGTAAATTATCGGTAATTCAGTTGTTGTCAACGTGTTATTAAGAGAATGTGTGGCACGTGCTGATTAAAGGAATCTTTTTGCAGTCGCAAATATCACGAGATATCATCACGTAATGCGTAACTCATTATATACGTTCTCCTGAACTTGAGTCGATCTCAAATTGGCTCATTTCTTGTCTCTCGAAAGACGAACTGTGAGAGCGATGATTGTAGAGTTTTATGATGCAAGGTGAATGTGGAAAAAATATAGCGAAATTCCATAATAACAAAAGAGAAAAGTTCTGAAAAGCGAATGTCTAAACCACAACGAAAGTATTGAAGTAAACGATAATGGTTATCGAGAGTGGCGGATTTGTACTTAACCGTTGACAATTTATTTATAGTCACTTTTTCTTTCTGTTGTGTCCATTCTAAGATGTGGTTGCTATCCGAGCCAGGAACGAATTTTGCATTGTAAGCAGTTGTGTGTGTCATGTAGTTGTAACATTAGAAGTAAGTTTACTTAAAGGATAACGGAAATTCTGAGATTTAAAGACTCGTTTCTGAGTCTCCAAGTCCATTCTCACTTTACACCATCACAATTTCTTCAGAGGACGGATTAGGAAAGCCCAAAACATGTCCGAAAGGCTCAAGAAGTCTAGTCATTATTTGCAGAACTG
Source organism: Chironex yamaguchii (assembly GCA_024741275.1). Taxonomy (NCBI): domain Eukaryota; kingdom Metazoa; phylum Cnidaria; class Cubozoa; order Chirodropida; family Chirodropidae; genus Chironex; species Chironex yamaguchii. The sequence continues at coordinate 42,631 of JANTCA010005009.1, forward strand.
ATTGTAGTATTGTATATGTTTGGTTCTGATTACTCGTGACATGGGTTCTATTTTCCCACCTTGCATCGCGCGTGATTTGTTTACATTGCTCCGATTACGCCTTTGCTGCGCCCATCGCATCTGTTGTTACAAGATTTGACAAATGAGTTTCTATCAAATGAGGTATCCTGCAATGCTTTTAATGCCCTCTATTCACAGCTACAGATAAGAATGCTGAAAAGCATCTAATTGTAAAGAATCAGAAATTTGCTGTTGTTGGGTAAGTGTTATAGTTTATATTATGTCAGAAGCATTGTATTGTTTTAATTGCAAGAGAGTCCACATTTGTTCATTTCCATAATGTCTCTGTTTTCGTAACTTTAAGCGTCAAGGTCTGATGAAACTTGAAAAATCAGGTAATTTCTGTAGCTCGTCATTATAATTGCTACGTGTTAACTTATATGTCTTGCTTTTTGTGCTAGTACAAATACTTTTCACTTATAATTGGTTTGCATATTTTTTCCTCAGGACGCTGCTAATATTAATAAAGATGATTGTTGAATATTGTCAACGTGTTGAAGACGTACCCATGCTAACGACGGAAATAATGGCTAAACTGTATGAGATAATGAAAGTATGTATCTGGTTAAGTCAATTCTTCCAGAATACACAAATGTTCAGTTAAGCAATTTGTTACTTTGAGGAATGCGACACACTGATATCTTATATCTTGCTTTAAGAATATCCGTCCTATGAGAATATAGAAGTATTATTTTATCCAATTTGCTAATATCCTGCTTAGATGCATTTGGGACAGATGTTTTGAAACCTGTTCCCCATAACATTCTGTCGCACAGTTGTCGCACAGAATTGTTCATTGATCGCATTAGCAACTTTTTTCCTTTGTGTTGTCCAACTCTAGTTGGTTACACTATGAAGTTCCTCCATCGGACATAAGCTTGCATTATGTTAAGAGATCCGGCTCAGAAAGTCCGATCCTTCTTTGTTTTTAGTGACTGACACGCCTTCGGAGATCATTGGAAGACCATCAAAGAACTCTTGTAGCAGCACCACATTACCTGCGCATAACTGAGCATACATTTAGAACGTTAGCATGTAATTTCTCTGTTGTGATGCGCGATTGTCAAGAAGTGTTTAGAGCAGAGTAGCAGTAGACGGTTATATATGTCGCCAAGTTTGTTTGTCAGTACAGATGTCTGACCGAGATTCTCAGCCATATAGTAGAATAGATGCTAAAGTTGCTTTGAAGACGTATATACCGGTAAAACCAACTGATTGGCAAAAGACAAGTGTACTGTCTTGTATCTCGAAAGACAATAAGATGCTTGAAAAATGTCACAAAGTTCGTACTTGATCTGAAAACGAGGCTGCGTCGTGGGGGTTGGTTGACCTTGTGTCTGCAGTGGCCCTTTGGTTGGCTCCTTTGCATTAATGGACCATGTGAAACATTTGTTCCAAACTGCTTTACTTGAACGTATTATTAATGGAGGTCAGCCCCTTGTATTTCTTATTCTAGATTTTCAATTCACGTTCTTGTCAGCTGGTTCTTGGAGCGGGTGCCCTCCAATTAGTTGGCTTACAAAGAATAACTGCAAGGCATTTAGGTGAGCACTATTTTTCTCTCGTTAAAACAACGCTAGTATGTCTTATTGCATAATCATATTATACTGCGACGTATTCCCCGTTGCAGTTGTTACGTCACTGGAACCAAATTGACGCACATAAATTGCTGTTTTCGACATAATTAGACTGTAATGTGCTGTACTATACAAGGTGTTTCATATATTCATAGATCTGTTTGTATGTTCACCATTTTTATCTACTTCCCGAAATCAATGCAATAATCATTTATCGGAAGCAATTATGTTTTTTCGGCCGGCGCGCTTTAAAGCAAAGGCGCCCGGTTAGCAGCACGCTCGCAGGTGTGTAGCCCACTGTCTTACTGTGTTTTGTGTAGTTTTTAGAGAGCATTTTAACACGATTTAGGGTGTGACTAACAGAGTAGAGTATGTCTTTCCGTAAATTGAAGGTAAGAAGGAAAAGACGTGTAATTAATCTATTGTCTGTTAGAGGCATGGGTCTTTAACATTTTTAATGTGAACATCCTCTATGTACGATCTGTTTGCGCCCCCGTCTGCTTTGTTAGTCTAAAAGCTTGTATTTGTTGACTTCTCCGTAACATTTCCAACTCCTTTATGTCCTCTTTTTTTAAAATCGTGGTCTACGTGTACCGATCTTAAGATTTGCTTTATGCGATAGAGTCATCTATAAGGTTTTTCTTGTGAACTTGTTGCCGTATTTCTGACAAATATCTGACCAGTGTTAGACGAAAACTTTTTGTCGACGACTTTATTACATAAAAGTCACCTATTGAAATGCCATTTATATTTAGCTTTTAGGACCGTCAGCTCCTTTCATTAATCAACTAAGCTTGGTAACAATTGAGTGCACTTTTCTTTACTAATAGCTTCATTTAATTTTTCTGAGAAAAAGTGGATCTGACATCTGGCCGTGACCGTTCGCAAATGAAGATCGTTTTTAATTGTTACATCTGAATTTTAGGGGATATCAGACTTAATGAGCCGTTGTCCACTTGCCTTCTTGATGAATATATACTTTTCAATTTCTGTAATTCCTGATCTACGATATCTACTTTGGCAGGATGCTTCAGCCTACCAAAGGCTTAAAGAAAAGACATCGTATTTACTTGTGATTTTTAGCTAGTGAGTGTACTGAAGGGTGCAGTTGTATGTCTTCAAAGCATTCCAGAGCGACCCTGTACTGTTTCTTAGGGTTTCGTGTAGTAGGAGCGGTGGCGTATCACTTTGTTTTTTAATAGTATGAGCGTAAATGAAAACCAATCTAATGCCTTGTAAAACCGGTGCTAGCAAATCAAGCTTGCCTGCAATTTCTTTTCAGTTCTAAACTGTGTTACTTATTTTTGCAATGATTGAAGCATTATTTGATGTTGCGGGCCAGATGGTTTCAGGGAGTAACGCCGTTTTCCTTCTTCCATTTCATTTCAGCGCTGGTTGCTCAATGCCTTGAAGTTATAATTTTGCTTATTCCAGTCTTCAAGTCACATTTCGAAATGCGTCTACCGCCTAAACATTATGTTCTACTTTCTCAGTTTGATAATATACTAAAGGTAAGAAAGAAGTCTCTTCGTCTATTTTAATTGCACTCGCGTTAACAGGGATGAAAACGTTATTGAATACCATTGTAGCTGGCACCCATTTGATGTACATTTGATATTTTTGTCATTTGCGTTAATGCGTTTAAACTATAAGCGTTTGAATACGTACTTGTTTGTATTGTATTCTTGATAGGGACGTGCATATTTGAAGCTTAACACAGTTAAGTTTGTCACGACCTTCGTAAACATGAATAAAGTACGTCTCTGCATGAATGTGTTGAGCATTTGTTGGCTAGGTTGCTGGACATGCGGTGTATTGTTTTGTATATTCTCATGCATCCATAATTGCAGGTGGAAATATTAAAAATTATCTGTCGCAAGGTATACATGATATATTCAAACTGCGCTTGTTCCAATACTCGTTAATGGCACTTTACAGAGCATTGATCAATTAGTAGTATTGTAGCTATTGTAAATCTTATCTTGGTTTTTGTAGTTAGACTGTTAATGCTACTACTACTACTGCTGAAGCTGCTCCTGCTGCTACTGCTACTACTACTGCTGCTGCTGCTACTAGTCGTGCTACTGCTGTTCCCATTAATGCTGCATTCCTAATGTTAAAATTACTGGGTCTGCTGTTTCTTAGGCGAGATTTTATGGCATCACTTTGTAAAATACGGTACTTGAGAGTGAGCCTCGTAAAAAAGTTTAATTTCATCAGATGTGAAAAACTGATTGTGATAAACGCAGTGGTTGGAATCTTTTCCAAATATTAATAAACAGCAAGGCCCTTACTATGCAGTACAGGGGCCACAGTAGTTCTTCTGATTAGACTAGCAATGCTCCGAGACGTTATCTGAGATCTTTTAGTCTGACGAAAACCATATTTTTCAGGATTTTGGAAATCACAGACACGAAATTTTGTGCAAAATTGTCCATTTGATGGAAGAACTATTTACAAATCAATTAGAAACGGTAAGTATTCCTTTCGCTTTTCAAGTATAATTGTGTCTTATGTTTTTGATTGGTTTTGGTAGACAGTGATAGTTTTGTTCTGACAAGGGATGAGACTGTTACGCATTTGCATTGCTAACAAACCTATTTTGAACACATTCATATGTACAAATTAACTGACATAGGCCTCGTAGTATATCTGTTCAATTCAAAACACGACTAATTTAATATGGCTTTACGTTTTCAGCACAAGGTTTCAATTGTTTTAATTTCATCGGGACAATCTTTACTTGCCGAAAGACAGCAGTTGTAAGAATTATCTGGAAAAATAAAATGCCGTTGAGGTAGTAAACCTGTAACATGTTTTGCATGACATCAGTCGTAATGGTATGACTGTTGTGCGCAGCAATCACTTCAGAAGTTTTTGACCTGTAATGCCCTTGGCGTCCAAGAAGATAAGAGGGCAACGTATACAGAGTCCTCGGAATCCGCGACGACATTCGGCAGTGCCGTCGTAAATGCCGTCGCATAAAGCAAATGCTGCGGCAATAGATGCTGAATGATTTTTCAGGCACATATGAAAGTCAAACACTTGAAAGAAACAAAGAATGACAGTTTAAGTCTTCAAGCGAATGTTACAAACTATTTTGACCCAGTCAAGCAATTTTAATAATTAAACCGTTGTGTACAGCAATCAGTTCACAAATTTTTGACCTGTAACTCCCTTGCCGTCCAAGAAGATAAGAGAGCAACGTATTCGTTGTTTTAGAGAAAAATTGGCCGAGAGTCTACCGTCTATAATAGGGCTTTGATCAACTTTCGAGACCATCGCCTGTCCCAATGATCAGCAGCCTAGTCGATTGAACCTGATCGGCTGCACCCAGTCCGCGATAAGACCCTTGCAATTGTTGAACCACGAAATGGGCTCATATGCATCTTTGAGGAGGTTCAGGGCAACCAATTTGTGCCTTGTCTTCTTTGGAGCGCTTCGCGCACATTTCCACAAGGTTGTAATAGGCATGTGCCAGATTTTTGGTCACAATTTTTTATTATCCATTCGAGCCACATGCCCAAGTCAACGAATTCGGGCTTGTTTTATTGATTTGTCAGCTCTGGCTTAACTAGAGCATCTATGCCGGTTTTTTTCATTCCTAAGACGATCGTTAAGGCTGGTGCTAGATATTGCCCGTGTGCAAGCCTTCCGGAACACCTCTAGTACGTCAATGCCAGCTTTAACAGGGCACCAGGTACCTGCGCCATACGGATGCACCGATTTGATAGAACCAATAACAATGGCTGTGGAAGACCCAAGGCAGGGCTCCGCCATAAATGTTGCTTAGTCAAAAAAGTTGCAACCATGTTATTCAGAAGTTTCACCTAATAAAATATTTTGTTACCCCAAAGTTTGTTACGGATTGTTGTATATGGCCGCTTTTTTACGCGTTTTTATCGCTTTATGTGTTATAGTGGGAAGTACGTCCTCCAATGCCCTCATCTGCGATGCGTGGTATTGTTAAACATGTACTAAAATTAAAAGAATCTTTGGCAACAGTTTTAACAGAAGAACATCTTGAGGTACGTATGTCTTAACCGCCGCTTTGGATTTATAATTCCATTATTTTCTTTTGTCAGAGGCCTTGTTTGTGTTGTTGTACTGATGCCCTGATTCGTACTTCACCTGCAAGGATGAAACAAAAACGTTGCACCTGATATTTAGCGCAAGAAAACCATACTTAAAGCGATTATCAACAGTATTGTTTGTACTAATGGTCACAAGATAAATAGCTTCATGCTGTGAGTCTAGCAGCTGGAAATTGTTCATAATTGATGGATTGTCTTTGAAGAGAAAGAATATTGCCACAAAACTTTCGTCATATTATCTTCGTAATGCATTACTATGACGGAAATATAAACAAGGGATTGGGTTATTACAGGGAAGAGGACAGCCAATAGAAATCCCTCTATATGTTTTGACCAAATTGGTGGTTGCAACTGCCCATCTCTATGTTTTGCGATCATTTACCGCTCTGAGTCTGTCTGTCTCTCTTTCGGATCCACACCTTTATTTTATTAAACCAGTGCTTTCTCGTCATTGGTCGGTTCATACTCAATCGATATTGCCTTGTACGATGATTTTGGCAAGCGTTTTGCAGCATGCCTATACCGTGTCACTTTTCTACGTTTGATGACATTTAATAAAAATACGGAATGATATTCGATTATGCTTTGATAGAACTTACTAGGGGGAAAGCCAAAGTAAACAATGCTCCGTTAAAAAATATCATTGTTATACGGTAAACGTTTTGGTGAGACAACTGTTCAGAAGTACTGCACTCTAAGTTTTGTACTAAATGGTATTTGGTCATTACCTGGAGATGATTATTTCTAAGGACATTTAGATGTTATTTTGGCTGATAATGTGAGTAAATTGCCAGTTCGTACAAATTTTAGCGTTTGATTTTGTGCACTATGGTTGATAAACAGAAGCTAGAGCGCGTCGATTCCTGGAGTACTTTCTCCACTTCTGACTAGTACGGTTAGAAAATTTGTATTTGTATCTTTCTATAAAAGATATCGCTGCTAAAAAGTTGTTACAGAATCTAAAAGCATTTAGATTGACCGTCCTGATTTCAAGATTGTACCACGAAATATGCATTTAGGATACAACCAGGTTTCGGTTGAGAATGAGTGCGCAGCGTTTTAATTTTTAAAGAAGGAAAACGATCCATTGGTCTACTCCTGGAATGTGAATATACTGTCCAAGTTGCACTACTTACTATTTACGGTAACAGGCTGGAAGGTACTTTTTATTATATTACAGTAACGTAGGATGAGTGAGCGATGTACTGCCACTTCATTCTCTCGACCATTTTACATAGATGAAGGAGGTCCATATGAACTACAAACTCTATGTAAATTACACGTCTCTACTCCTGACCTTCTAGGCTGAATGAATGTATATCGTATATCCTTTCCTACAAAACGGTTGAAATGCTCATCTCGGCCCGAATTCTCGCTGTCTGAGTATTTTGTATTGTTAAGTAAATTCGGTTGGAAGCATGATCAACCACTTCTTTCTTTCATTGACTATAGGTTTTATTTAGGGATATTCAAAGAGCTTTCAAGAACTGCCTAGCGGACAAGCTTGTTCAACTGAATGTTTCCAATGATGGTGGACCACAACAAGGGTAACACATAATTTCCTTATCATTGCCTCCGCTAGGAAGTTATCTTTTTGCCTGAGTTTGTTTGTTCATCTGTTTGTCTGCCTGTTCGTTATCCAGATAACTAAAAAATTTATGGATGGATTTTGACGAAATTTTCAGGATGTATCCGATTTGAGATAAGAAACAAACAATTAAATTTCAGAGGTGACCCGGATGAAATCCTGCATCCTGGATCACTTTTTCTGTGATGATGCCCTCATAAAACTACGGCTATTGCGGAAGTCTTCATGGGGATAACCTAGTTACCGTATTAGGTAATGATATCTCCATGAAACCATAACTAGTCAAATGGGGATA
>JANTCA010005010.1:0-30373 GCA_024741275.1 Chironex yamaguchii
TAAAGGCTACCGACAAATAGAAGAAAAAATGAATGGACATAGAAATTCGATTCGTCCAATTAATGTTATCTAAGCTAGCCATGCGTGGGTGAGGGGTAGGTTTCCCGACAGCTACATTCCATTGCTAACTCGTTACCGACAGGGCTGACTAAAAAGACGAACTAAGCTTCACAAGCAATGATGGAAATATGGTAAGCAGAGGAGTGTGTGGTGGTGGATAGTGGTAGGGGCCTGTTTCATACATGTTGCCACAATTTGCCATGTACCTTAATTAACATTTGTAACATTTCAAACAGTTTTTTCTCTTTAGCGCTACAGGTTGTTGTGCTAGTAGAAACTTTACGGTCATGGAATCAATTGCAGAAAAAAAGTCTTACACCAACGAAATCAATAAATTCCTATTCTGTCCATTTTCTAAGTCTTATGCCAATTTGCTTGAAATTGGATTATGACCTCATTGTTCCCTAGCACAAATTGCTCCTCCAGCAGGCACTACTTTTAATGAGAATACTTGTTTTACCAAAGAAATATACAGATTGTAACACAAAAAGTACTACACAACCTAAACTTTGCAAAAGAGCTAATCCAGAAAAATAAAGGATAAATAAACTGTTGTAGTAAATTTTGCAATATTTCTCGTCCGTTTCATACAGCTATTGAGTTGAAATAGAGAATTGTGGCCTTGTTGTATTGTCTCTTTTAAGCTGTTTAAATTTAAGTAAAAGCATCTGTTTTAAATGCACTAGTTTAAGTGCCCACATTTCTCCAATATATAAAATCCCCAAGACTTTTCGACGGTTATGAGTTACTGTTGAATTAGGTATTCTATACTAAGAACAACCATTGGGTGAAAGACTTTCACGGGGTTTCTGCTTTGTGTAGCTTTCTATTCTTCTGAAAATGGCTGCATAAAATAAAAAATGTCAGTGTCAACTGTAGCCTGTCCTCTCTGTAAATTCATGCTGGTCAAACTTTTCTAGGTGTAGGAGTGGCAGAAGTGATTTGCTTTCTTCTAGCTTGAGCTTTCAGAATGTTCTCTCGCACGTTCTAGAACTCGATTAGAAGTGTTTCCTGTATAAAAGAAATATGTCGTGATAGGCTATCTGGAGGTAGAATATCTTCAGTACTTTTAGAGCAGTGAAGAAGCTCTCTTCGTCCAGGTCTGCATTTGATAAAGTTGAGGCTTTGGGTAGTGAGAGTTCCTACTGACCAAGACAAGTTTAAATGAACATACATTACTCATGCTTGAGCTTTTTTTCATCAGAGCTTTGGTACTGCATTGTCACAGTCGTAAATGCATGTACGGCAACTCCTTCTCAGCATCCTCAAAGATCTCTAGATTAGCCAATGCAAATCTGTGGGGATTCGCTGCAGCTTGAAAACGTGTATCTACATACTGGACCACTGTTTCAACAACAACATGAAAAATTTCCCATTCACAAGTGTCCACTGCACTAACATGAGCGGTCAAATGTTTTCATCTGGCACCTTTTCAATCTAAGTTTCTTTAATCAAGAAAATCTTGCTCTTCTAGATGTTACCCCATCTAAAATTGTTTTGCAACTTCCAAAACGTGACTAAGTTGTTGTGAAGTTTGCTTGTGCTTTGTTTGCGCTGTATCATTCAATCAAACAGCTGTTAGAAGGCTGATTCCTTCAGATTGCAAATAAGATGATGCTGTATCTGCAATTGACATAATTTGGCGAAGGACACGTGCGGTCACTACTGTCTAAAGTAAGGTAAGTTTATCTTCTAAAGCAAAGACATCAGTGGCAGGTTCATGACTTTAAAATGATGACTGGTAATCTTCATCAGTGTCAACAAAACAATAGTATACTTTGGTATATTTTACAAACAAAATATTCTCTAAAACCTTTGGAATGGACCACGATCTTGTCATTGAGACACTTTTGGGTCTATGCATTGACGTAACATTGACTAATTTTTCTTCTCTTTTATTTGGATATAAATACGATTTTCCTGATCAAGAAAGAACATGTACAGTTTATCTAGAAAGCACAGGCGTCGTGGCCTATGGACCAGGGGTCAAGTTGTTCCCCTTGTTGAGAAGCTTGTCGCATTGGTCGGATTTTTCGGAAAATTTTAAGCATGGTCGTTCTTTGCGTATTTTTAAGAGAATTTTGTTTGATCTTTTACTTTATTCTACATGTGTCGCTTGCTGTTCTTACGCTTTTTGTATTTTCGGCACTTCATAAACAACTAGGTCTAAAAACTTGAGATTATATCTCTTTGATTGGTAGACTAGCTAACCACAGAATCTTAAAAACATATAAGATTGGGAAGCTTTACCCATGAAAAATCAAGACATACAAAAACTCTCAATGAATGCATTAATATATAACAATACACCAGCTGTACTGTCAAGATGATCGGCTAATTTCAGTTCAAAGGGTACAAGATATACAATTGCAGCACATAGAATTGTGAAAACAACAAGGATAATTTGTGCGAAAGGAAATGTAAGTTTGAGGATTGTAGTAGGATAATTGTTAAATATTACATGTTTGCCCATTTACGCTTTAAGCAAATAACAAGGAAATGGCACCTTTTCTGTAAAAGATGTTGCTCTCAATCATCTGTCAATCCTTTTCCGTCGATTTGATGTGTAAAACTATTGTTCACGTTTTTATAGAAATACATGGTAATGATATCTTTGAAAAGCATTCTCTTTCTGTTTGTGCTTTGAAAAGAAGAATAAATCAAAGCTTGTTTTTTCGTCTTGTTTTTTGGACGTTCCTCGGCCGTTTTGGGTGTGGTCCACCTCTGGTATAGTCATTTATTTTATCAAAAATCTTACAATGGAACATCTGTAATGGAAAGGGAGGACAAAGGAATCAAAATTCTGTTTCAAGAAAGAGAATCCACAATGCCTTTACATTTGGCCATTTGATCAGGTTTACAATAAAGTCATTATGGAGCCTTGTGGTTATGAGGCAATATCACTGTTTTGTATTCTAGAGAAACTGTAAAGCTTCTTTTCTCAATCACGAGATCAAAGGTATGTACAAGTAAAAGGGAAGCAAAAATTAGCCGATGTATAGGCAGGAGCTTTATTATGACACGAGTTGTATGCTGTTTATGAGCTATCAAAAAGCGTCATCTTATTTGTTGTATTAAAGACCCTCTTACATTTGTTCGACTGGGCCACATAGCGCAGGCAAAGGTAACTTCACAAAAATTGTAGTCAGGTTTTGGAAGTTGTAAAACAGCTATGCATGAAGAACGGGCTAGAAGACAAAGATTTCCTTGATAAAAGGAAATGTAATTGCAGAGGACGCCAGATGAAAGTTTTCGACCATGCTGCTCATTTTTTTGCAGTGGAGAAGTAAAAATGGGACATTTTTCATGTTGCAGTTGACACAGTTATTTTGTAAATAAGTGAATTTTTTTTATGTATTGGCGAATTCTTGTAGGTTTCACATTGCTTAATCGAGAGAACTTTGATGCTGAGAAGGATTTACTAGGAACTTGATGTATGAATGTGACAAAGCAATACCAAACAAAGCCTTGATGTACAAGAACTCAAGCATGAGGAATGTTCGTTCACTCAAACGTATCTTGGTCTGAAGGAGCTCTTCCTACCTAAAGGCTCGGCTATATCAAATGCAGTCTTGCACCAAGTGAGATTCTTCAAGGATATATAAAGCATTGAGGAAATTCTATTGTCCAAACTTATTTCTGTTTTACCGAATTACACTTCCATTTAGATCTACAAACAGTGAACGAACATACTTAAAGCTCAAGCTAGTAAAAGCAAGTTACACTCCAAAATGGGACGAAGTAGATGTAGATTCATGAAAAGAATTTGATTCAAAAAGTTGACTGCAAAAACACAATAGAGATATTTGCAAGCACTATGCTGCAAAAAAGTTGATAAAGGCAAATTGTTAGGATAAAATAGTAGTAATATCATAAAGAACTTTCCATTCGTTTTGTTAGATGCACAGTATACAGTGGATTACGACTTTCAATGTTTATATAAATGTAGATGTAATATACTGTTGAATCTCAATTAGATAATTGTAACTGATGATGGTACTTGAAGTATCGAAACATGTTTTACAGAATGAAAAATGTCGTTCTTTTTATCAAGTTAATTACATTAATACAAAACGATCATTACGTAAGTCCGTTCTTAAACCTCGCTTTCAACTAGAGACTGTCATTACATTTTCTTAACAACAAAAGAAAGTATTTGTAAAAGTACGACTACTTGCTTGGGCTAATTGTTGAAATAATGAACTAAAATAAAAGAACTCTCTAATGTAATGAAACTCCCAACATAGTTAAAGGACTAAGTCATCTTAAATCATCGTTTTTTGCTCTACCCTTCTACACCTTCGCTAGCATATGCTGCTTCCAAATACCTCTACAATCAAACAAGAGTGCAAACAGTTGTTGGAAATTCTTTCTCCTTGGCCTCCCATGAAACAAGAGGCCCACAGCGCCTCTGCTAGAACGCCAAACATTAATTCTGCCCTGATAGATGGACTGCATGCCCTCATAATGACATGGTTGCAAACTTGATTAAATAACGTAATGTAGTGGCATTGTAGGTTGTCTTTTTGAAACAGCAATTTGTACTTCCCTCTGAATACAGATTATCCATCGTATAGCCCTACGGCACTGCTAAAAAGTATATTTTCCTTTTCAAAAATTCTCTTCAGTGTTTTTAAATTCCGTATACTGAAATATCTTGTGCCCTTTGGACTGCAATAAGCTGCTCATATCGACAGTATACCAGAGCAAGTACAGCTATGTATAAATTTATTATTTGAGAGTCCTTGTGTGTCTTGATTTATGTATTATCAAGTATATCTTGATTTTTCATGGGGAAATCTGTACTTGCTCAGATATTCTATTTTCATCATCTTTATTTTCTATTTTAATTCTATTTTAATAGAAAATAAATCCATTAAAATAGACTCTAGTACGAAATATGTAAAAGTATAGAAATTGGTTCTGAAATTTCTTAGGGTTCAAGAGAACAAAGGATTGTAAAACTTTTGAAACTAGGTGTGTTCGTTCTGGCAGGCACCCCACATGTGCTTAGTCTAGTAATCAAAGTGATGATATCACATGATTGTGGCATTCAGGCGTAGTTATTTATGTCGTGTTGTAAATATAAAATGAACACGAGCAGCAGATGACAAAGATAGAATCAAGTAAAAGTTCAGATAAAATTATTTTAAAAACTTCCGAAGGACAACTATGTCGGAAATGTTCCCTCAAATCCAACAAAAATGGGACCACTACCACCCCTGGCCCCTCCGATCACGAGGTCTCTACTTTGTAGTCAACACTCAACTTGACTCAAGCTGTGCACTTTAACTGGATTGAAGTAAGATCAGAAGTTGAGAATATTTAGCGTCTCAATGTTGAAACCCAACAGTAGTACTGAAATCTGACAATGAAACCTAAAACACCAGTTGGTAGTCATAACCGGAAACTGGAGTTGTTGTTTGAGTTTGGTGATTCCCTAGTACTGGGAAACTGGAGCTGTTGTTTGAGTTTGGTGATTCCAATAGACAGCTGTAATGACATGTTCCTTGTTGATGTATTTCCCCTTAGAAGTAAACAGAATAAAAATAAGAATTGTTATTACGTAGTACACTCCTGGAAAAGGATGAGGATTGACCCGAATGAGTTATTTCGAACTGCATTATCGTTCCAAATACATTTGATTTCATTACAGTTCCTTCTCACTAAATTCCCAAATTTTCCGCTTACTTTCGTTATCCTCTTTGCTAACGAGACCTTTTGTGGTAGCAATACAATAAGATTTAACGTAGAAGCCGGATGAGTTATAAATCAGGTTTTGATATAAACCTATCGTAAATCCTCGGATTGGGCCACTGGGGACTTATTTATTTTTCATATTCTTTACGGGGGCGTGTTCGAGGAGGGTTTTTTTGAGGGCTTAGGGGTGACTTACAAAATTATCAGTCGGTATGCCATAAAAAAGGGAGCAATTAGCTGTTCATATTCCAGTTGAAGTTCTTCAACTGATAAACTATTTTTTCGATGTTATTAATATAAAAACCATGATTGCTGTCGTTTGTGGGAAAAGAAAACGTGTATATTGCATACAGAAAGAACTAGAAGAATGCCCAGATATTGGTGAAAAAACTGCTAGAAAACGAAATCTTCATGAAATCGCTGTAAATAACGAAGCCATTGTTAAATACCTCATATATTTTAGTCGGTAATTCCTTTATGAGCATCTAATTTGTCATTGCCAAATGCATGGATTTTTGGTGGTAACTCCATAAAATGTCAGTGGGAACATCAGATGGAAAAAATCAACATTTTAGCACTGGGGGCTTATTTGAGGGGAGAGCTTATAAACAATTTGTATTCCTACGGCGTTGGCTTATTCGAGAGGGTCCTAATACGTCATAATATGCGTAGGAATTATCTTCAGTATTTCTTATGAGTTAATAAATTGTTGAATATATTCCTTGTAACGTTTCTACTGGTTGATTAAAAATATTAAAGCTATCTTTGACATTAATATGGATGTAAACGTTTGAAGTCACCTGCAGATCGTTGTATGATTTTAATGTTCAGCAAACAAATGCCACTACAATGTTTGAGGACAACCAAGCATGTATTTGTATTGCTCAAAACCCAGTCAACCATTCAAGAACCAAACATATTGATATTCGTTATCATTATGTTCAGGAAAAGGTGCAAGATGACACTGTTAGTTTGTCGTATTGTTCAAGTTCAGATATGATTGCTGATCTCTTCACGAAGCCTCTCACCAAATCTCTGTTTATAACATTGTATCAGATACTTGGTTTATTTGTTGTTACTTGTTAGTAATCAGTTCAAGTGGGAGTGTGAAGAAGTGAATTGTTTATGTTTGTAAACTTGTAAAAAGTATATTCCATTCAAATAAGTAATTAAGGTGTTAATTACGATTGCATCTTGGTGTAGAGTTGTTTGGATCCCTTTACATGCAGATATTTTTGAGTTCTTGGCAATGTATGTGGTCTTCACGTTCTAATGAATGGAGATATATGTTTTCCTCGTTTATGAATTATATCTACTTAGTCAGCTCAAACACTAACAAACTATTCGTTACTTGTTCCGAATTAAAATATTCTAGCTAAGGCTAGGATTATGAATAATGAGTATTGAACACTCTTTTTGTTGTCAGACATCATAACAAACTATTCATTACTTGCTTCGCATTGGCATATTTTTGGTAAGGGTAGGAATATCACGACTAAGTGCTAAATCCTCTACTTGAGGTCAGACCTTTGTAGCAGGACTAGTGATAAAATTCAGAGGATATATACCGGGTCTGAAAGTCAAAACACTTATTCATGGCTGTCATTAAGAAATTTGAGTTAAAAAGAAAACCAAACCATTTGTCGTCTGGTGTCTTTACACTGATCCCAGTTTGTATCACAGTAGCCAATTAAATCTTTTTTGCATTTACCATAGAAAAGTCCAAGACTTAAAGATCCTTTTAAAAGTCTGAAAACTCTTTTTAAGGCCTTTCAACGTGCTCCAGTTGGGGCAGATGAAAATTTCGATAATGCCCCCACTGATACCATTACCTCCAGTCTAGTTGCTAGTGCTGAATGTAACAGCATACCTATTACTGATTGATATAGCTGCTTATCTGCATGCTTATCACCTTCAGCAGCTTTACGTAAGGTTTCATTAAAATCCACAAGGGTCTTTATCGCCTTACAACTCTGCATGCCAAATTCCATCAAAATATTTGTAACAAACTGAGACTGATTCATAGTGAGACTAGAATACCTCTTATCATAATTAACTGTAATGTCAAGTAAATGACAAATGTCCCCCCATGTTAAACCGATTCATAAGCTCTTGTTTTGCTTTCATCATTTCTTTTTCACTTTCAGGAACAAGAATCAAACCATCTACATAAACTAACAAAGCAACAAAACATCTCTTCTTCCTTGTGTATAAACATGGATCACGAACTGATTGTTGATACTCTAACTTATCAAAAACTCATGGAGCTTTTTCTCAACATTCCAGGATTCCAACATGATGGTGATTGTTTAAGACCATAAATAGACTTCTTTAACTTACATATAAGTTCCTCTTAGATTTCTTCAACAAACTCTGCTCGTTGTTTCAAATACATTTCTTCTTGTGGGTCACCATGAAGAAATCTGTTACAACTTCCATTTGGTGTATTAACATTTCTTTCTATACAGCTACTGCTAACAAAGCTCTTATCTGTTGTCATGCATGCAGTTGGTGCAAATGTCTCATTATAATCTAACCCATATTCTTATGAGTAACCCTTGGCTACTAAACGAGCTTTATAGCAATCAATAGCACCATCTGCTTTATACTTATGAAACATCCACTTACATCCTATTGCTTCACACCCCTGAGGTAATGGTACAATGTCCCATGTCTATGACAGACATATTCTTCATCTACAGCATTTTTCCACTCTTCAGTAACACTGTAAACGATAGCATCGTGAGTACTATGGTCATCAGGCCAAAATCTTACTGGTGGTTGTGCTTCTCAAGTTGACTGACTCAAAACAAGGTTCTTTTTCCTTATCATCGTCATTCACCTTTGCACAATCAAGCCGCGCTTCCCCTTTCGCATTTGAACAATTAAGCTGACCTTCCTCTGAAACGTCACAGCATGTTTTATTAAAAACATCATTTCTAACAAACCTGCCTTAGATATAGGATCATACAACCGATAACCCTTAGATTACAGAGAGTACCCCTTAAACCTACACTGCTTTGACTTAAGGTCAAACTTTAGCCTACTTTCCTTTGACATGTGAACACAAGCTATAGAACCAAATGTCTTAAAATGGGAAACATCAGGCATAATTCCACATCAAGTTTCTGAAAGAGTTTTGCTTAATACTCCTACATTAATACTCCTATTTCGTATGTAGACAGCTGCTCGAACAGCCTAAGCCCAAAACATCGCCTGCAAGTTAGCTTGTGCCATCATACTATAGGTTGACGCAACAAGTAAATGGTTCATCCTCTCAGAAACTCCATTCTGTTTTGGTGTATAAGGTACTGTAAATTCCTGCTTGCTACTCATAGGCTTACAATGATAAAGAAATCGTTTTGGGGTATGCTCCTCACCATTATCAGTTCTTAAAGTCTTGAGATGTTTACATCAATCACTGACTGCTTTTACATGCTCTTTAAGGAAGCCAAATATCTCTGACTTTTCACAAATAAAGAATATAGCAACATAGTTGAACTTGTCATCTATAGAGGCAACAAAAAGTTTCTTATCTCCAACCGATGTGGTTTCCTTTGGTCCACACACATCGCCGTGAACAAGGTCTAATACTTCCTTTGCCCTTTTTCTGCCATGCTGAAATGGAAGGCAGTGAAATTTTCCCTGCCACATAGGCTTTGCAAAAGGAACTTCCTGTAATGGATTCAACATTAGCCCCATCACTATTGCTACCAGCTAACACGTTCTTCAGCTGGGTAAAATTCAAATGGACAAATTTCTTGTGCCACAAGTTGATCTCTGATTTGGCTTCCAAAGTAATATTAGCTGCCTGCTTTATCTCTGACTTGCCATTAATGTTAAGGAGATTACCATGTAACAAACCTGTGGCTGCCAATTTATCAGAAGTAGTAAGGATCTTAATGAAGCCTATACCAAACACAACATGAAAACCATGATCAAACTAACAGACGGGGACAGAACAAACAGTACATCAGTCAACACAGCTCCTGACCTATTTACATTACTTGATTCAAGTGAAAGTTTACTTTACAAACACCGACAGCCTCAAACTTAATCTGGTTTCTTCATCTCTTTATAATTATACATAATGTCCCTTTGACCACCGATATGCCTGCTTGCACCAGATTACCTAGGCATCTCTATCAAATATCAAATATCATTTGTGATCATTCAAATGGAATCCTTTACTTGGCTTGCTTGTATATCTTGACTAACAGCAGCAGTATCCAACTGAGTTTGCTTGCATTCCTTTTTCATAAGAAAGACAATCCTTTGCAAATGTCCTTTCTCCCACAATTAGAACAAGTAAAACATTTCCCTGGAGACTTTTTCGACTCCTGTATGTCTGCTGTCAATGCTGACTGGACTCCTTGTCCCGTACTTTTGTATGTTTCTCTTTTTTGTGAGTTTCTTCTTCCATTGTGGATTTTCCAGACACGGTACAAAGAGCAACCATCAAGGTTGTCATAGGAATAGAGAAGCATAATTTCAATCACATCTTGTACTTCGATGTTGTAGAAGTCAACTTCTGCCAACCTGTCCACTAAACCCTTGATGTGATTTATATAATGAGGGACTGACTCTCCCTCCTTTACAATAACTGTTGCAAGCCAATGCAAACGGACCACATAACGACACAACCTGATGGCAATCGTGATGAGGAGTGATTCAAAACAATATTCATTTCGTAACAAATTCAAATTTGTTTCAATACAATTAGACAAACATATTTCGACAGCTTTGTATAAGGCAAGTAGAGTCGATTTTTTGATACTTATTATTTTGATTTCCAAGATCTGTGCAATATAGTCGTAAAACTGAATTTGATATAAGGGCTGAAAAATAATATTTCAGGTCCTAGGCATTGACTGTCATGTACATGGCTTTACTCATAAAATTTGTGCAAAATTCTGTGCCACATTAACTGTTGCTTGGGTAATGGTAGAGGCCTTAATAACCAATATTTATCACAAGTAAACCCTCGCATTTTGGTCGTTTGCCTGTCATTAAATAGTTATCACTCTTAGTATTTGATCTATCTAAATGCTGTCGTTATTCTGAAATCGTCAGTGGAACATGGAACTTGAAAAATAATAATACTTGCAAATTCAGCTAATGATTAAAAATTAAGCTTGTTGAGGACATTGCCCTAGAAGGGTTTTCTGAATTACACATGCTTGGCTTACGATAAAAATATCATGAAATATGTGATCTGTAAATTTTGATTTTGATTCTCTCGCTACAACATGCCCCTTCTTCCAAGCAATTTTGTCTACTAGCCCGCCCCTGTAAAATCCATGAGAGCTACTTGTCAATCTTGTAATAAGGTAAATTTCGTTTGTGTTTCTCGTTAATATTACTAGAAATGTCAAGTCTAGCCGAAATCGTTACTGACAGACCTAAGGAATTTACTTTTGCCATAATAAAGTTTAAGACAACAAAATGTAACATTGATTCCCTATAAGTCAAATATGTTGCTATTTAAATTTGTAAATGACAGAATGGTAAACCTATTTCATAAAACAATGTTATTTGTCTCCTATAGACATGGTGACTCACGGAGTGGAGACAGTGTTTCAAGTGACTTCCAATACTTCACATCAGGCATAGGCCTGATAAATAGTGCGATATGTGGAAGTTTTGAAGGCATACGTACTGTATAGGTCATTATGGAAAACCTTTAACGAGCTGTATTCATTCCCATGCCATCAATGAGAAATACCTTGGGAGTGAAAGTGCCCTGTAGGAGAGTAGTAATCACCTAAATTTATCAGTGTCCTATCAAACGGCTCAGAAATTAATACAAGATGTCAAACCAGTGTGGAATTCATGGCACGAATTATGCAGCAATAAAGGAATTGCTAAGCCCAGTGGGTGTTGATCTTGAAATATCCCCATCTTATGCTGGTGGTTTTGCCTGTTGTATAGTATTGTTTGACGATAAGTTGGGGACATCCCTTTTTTGGATGCTATCGGACCAATTCCACGATCCGATTTAATTCCAAGGAGTACTTCCCCTCTTCTCGTGGACATAGCCCATTACACGGAATTGCTTCTAAAGCACGGAACTGCAAATACAACAGCATGCACCTTGGAAGGATTAGTTATTTTTAGAAGAAAACAGGAGTTTGATAGGAATAGATGATAATAATTCGAAATGAATATGAGTACTTAAATCGCAGCTGCAATTTAATCCAGACCACGTTTCATAGAGCTCGCCTTTTATATTTAGGTGTGTTGTGTCTCTTGCACCAGGAGGAAAATCGCAGAAGGGGATAAGGCATTACTTAAAATTTTGGGGAATCACCTAAATGGAGATATATAATCTTAAACTTTCCTCCATCAAGGACAGTTAAACCATTCCTTGTCCCAGAGGTGGTTGTTTTGCTGAAGCAGGATCAGTTTATCAGAGTTACTCGGACATTTCAGGTATGATGAGGTCTTTATTTTTTACTGTGTGCACGGTCTATTTACGTTTGTTTCATTGAGGTTACAGTTTTGTGTCTGTCTTTTGTTTAAGATGTTTAGGTCAACTGATTTGCAATGCTCAGCACCAGTGGCAGGTTCTTTTCTTTAAGATGTTTGACACGCAGAGTGATGTATGTCTAAGGGAGTCAATCAGTATTATATTTAAAATTTTTGACTTTGATTTCATTCTGTTGTTCAAGGACGACTTCGGGTTTCTAGGTGTTACAGTCTGAGTGGGTGTTGTCGAGATGCCTCCGCCTTTAATTTTCTTGTCGCTAAGGTGATATGTATCATTTCATCGTGTTTCTAATGTTCTAAATGAACAGCACATAACACGTTGTAACGGAATCAAATTCAGATCAAACCAGACGTCCCTGCTCTCAAAAGAATTTGGGGACGCTTACGCAGTTGCCACAGGCTTATTTACCGTAAAGTTACGATTCTTGAGCCAAATTTTTTTGACTATGTACTTGAATACCAAGAAAGTTCAATCTTGCCTTGGAACACAGACTATGTACTCATCTGAGAGTTTAAAACTGTGCACTTCTACCCTTTTAACTGTTGCAATGTGAAGGGTGCATGTTTGGCCTCGTGGGCATGCCCTAACGTTTTTAGCACCTAAATTCTGATTTCACGATTTTGTTAGATTTACCTCCGCTTC
The DNA here is from genome assembly GCA_024741275.1 of Chironex yamaguchii. Taxonomy (NCBI): domain Eukaryota; kingdom Metazoa; phylum Cnidaria; class Cubozoa; order Chirodropida; family Chirodropidae; genus Chironex; species Chironex yamaguchii. The sequence goes on from JANTCA010005010.1 coordinate 12,893, forward strand.
TCCGGAGCTTTTTATACCATTCGCATTATGTGTTCCAGACAAAACGTCCGCACTTATTGTACAGAGGCTGCTATGTGTCATCTAATGTTGTATGGTGTGTAACAAGTGTTAACAAAGATAGGGTAGCCAAGATAACCGAGTCCTAAAATATGAAAGATTTAGTTATTGTCTACATTGAAACTCTGGAGAATACGCCACACCTCGTACTATTTTGAGTTCACCTACTCATTATTGTACTTAAAGTCAAAGTACTTTGACACGATCATTATTTACGTGTGGGCAGTTTTGTAATCTGGGGTTTTCTAGCTTAGTCGTTCGGTGTAGTTTAGAGTCGTGATTACATCTTTTCCCTTTACAGAACAGCTGTCTGCCCCAGCCATTTTTCACTGTTACTGTTACTGTTACGTGGATTAATTCCATTCCGTATCAAATTTCAGAGAAGTATTACACTTCTATAACCATTTGCATCTGAGTGACCCAGCTTAGAATCTTGGCACAATGTTGGATGATTTCATCACGCCCTGATCCCTCGCATGTCATCTTTTCGAATACCTTCGTTCACTGTTTCCCATAAAGGGATGCCAGTTGTAATCCCCAGGTTTTGTGGAAAGTTTTAACTACTCTTTGCCTTCGCAGAAAAGCAGCTGCGTCAAGGGGGATACCCTTTTTAAACAATTGACAGAAGCTCGCACTTGGAAACAAATGATTCCGAGTAAAGGTATTGCAGTTGCTTCCAACTAGAACTGGCCCAGTTTACAATAAGTTCGTTCTTTGTCACCTTTAACAAAGAATGCACAAACATATACAAGTCCAAGTAACAGTAAGTCACAGTAAAATCTTTTACAGCTCTGCATTAGTCCTGAGGTTTATTTCCTGCACGAATACTAGTTTTCGACTGCGTAACTGATCTGCGCGCTTTATGGGGGAAACACAATAAAAAGTTGTAATGGCATTCGTTCAGGACCAATAGGTAGAAATTGACATCATATCTTTGTGTCTGGTATGTTTTTCTTAAAAAATCTCGTCGTGGACTGACCGAGTTTACAAAACAAATTTCAAACGTAACCTATAATCACTCACAAGGCGAGGAATTTCATTCTTGCTCAATCTAAGTTCTGACGAAACTTGTCAAACCGAATCTTTCAAGCAGCTGTTGCTAGAGCGACAAATTGAGATACGGTATAATCATATATAATTATAATCAGATAATCATAATTAAACTGTTCAGTACACTAGCTATAATGTTTTCAACGCAGGATCTTTTGATTTTATATTTCAAAAGCTTGTAACACGTGCTATCAGGCTTCTCATATCACATGGTCAAATTTCAAGGAGAACCTTACCGTGACCTTACACACCAGTACTTTGAAGTTAAATCTTTTTCGTCCTGTAGGCAACTGCATGTGTTTATAGTGATGCAATCAACAAGTCAAGATATCTATCTATCTATCTATCTATCTATCTATCTATCTATCTATCTATCTATCTATCTATCTATCTATCTATCTATCTCTCTCTCTCTCTCTCTCTCTCTCTCTCTCTCTCTCTGTCTTTCTTTGCATACATACATATATACATAGATACATACATTCATTCATTCATTCATTTGTTTATTGAAGGTTATATTAGTTGACCTCTTTCAAGTGGTCTAAATGATTACACCAACAAGTGATACTAATATTATTTCTAGGTCTCTTGAAAAAGTTGTAAACTTGCATCTTCTTATTTCTGTAATAAGCTGTCCTGTGCATCGGTTTTGTTGGCCTTGAGTGAGATATATCTTCCGTGTAACAAGGTTCAATTTCTCCATTTCGCTCCTCGTTTGGTGTGTCATAAAATCTTAGAACCCTCTCTCCTGACGCTCGACCATTTTCTAGACGGCTCCTCTTCTCTCTTGTTGAGTCCAACAATCCGTAACTTAAAGCGTGGTTTAATGAACACCATTTAAAACTGAAATCCGATTCGTGTTCACAGCTCTTTCCATCAATTAGGTTTGTCTACTGTTTGCAGCTACTAACTTTTTGCCGCACAAACCTCGTATTGGCCTCGTATAGGACCTCGTGTTGGACCATGTTTTCAACATGCGAGAAGCCTTGTTGCAGCCCAAGTAACGCATTGGCCCAAGTAACGCGCGTTCTCATTTTCATGCAAATACATCAAAGTTCATTCATTTGTACGTTCATTTGAAGTATTCAGATTCTGCCCAACTTGTAAATCAAGTCCAAGAACCTGGAGTTGTGGTTTTACTTTGATGTATTTGCATGAAAATGAGAACGTACGTTACTTGGGCCAATGCGTTACTTGGGCTGCAACAGCCTCAAGTTGACCCTCTAGCTTTTCTTATATCTCATTGGAAACACCGGAATATCATTTTAAATCGGCCTCGAGGCGAAATGTTTCATTGTCTCATATCCGAACCGTTACACTGGACTTCAACTGGAACGGATCCAAACGGGTACACTTTGGAAAGTGATCCCAAATTAGTACGGATAGCGGATCCGTATCGGTATGGATCCAGCAGTTCCAGTGTAAACGGAAATGCTGTCTCGTTGTGCTTGTTTGAGCACGAGTCTGTTTAGATTCGTTCTAATGTAAACGGTGGTCTAAATCCGAAGAATCAAACATCGGAAGCCACGAGGATCTGAAACTTTTGAAGTCTGGAACGAGAGTTTGTTTATTTTCACATTGGTCTAGTCAAAGCTTTATACTTGTGTGTCCGCTTTTTTAATTAAGCAAATTTCTCTCGTGCCTTCAAACATCTTGAAAACACTACAGGTGAAAATTTTTGTAATTCAAACTTTTTTGCTATTTGATCTATTTAATTGTAGAATACTAGGTCACTCAACTCGCCTATCCGCACCGCACCCTAGGAAATATCTTTCACGACGAAATTGGATTATGCAGGTCTTTTGTCATCCCATAAGATTCCCACGACAATATAGCGAAAAAACGTTTGTTACAGTGATCTGCAAGATGTGCAGTACGCAAAACATCTCTTCAGCGTCTGTGATTGACACAGAGATGTCTAAACTCAAAATACCATGCTTCTACGGCTTCAAAAAGCCCATGAGAGGGCACGCCAAGATTGGAAGACCTGGGGCATTACTTTGTGGTGTGTTTGGGAATCCTCATCCAGAAAACTTGAATATTTTTATTGCTCGTAACATATGTCGAGCTATTTATACGTTTTTGGAACTTACTTAATCCTCTTCGTTCCGTCTGGAGTATAAGGCGCCAATAAATTTCCTCCACGCATCATGGTCCTGGGCTAGCCAACCGACTTCGTTCGAGGTCTTTCCTTTTCTTTGCATCTCTTTTTCAATTTTCCTGCGCCAGGTGTCCAGTTGTCTCCCTTTCTTTCTTTTACGTGGTGGTTAACAACTTGCAATGTCTTTCCAGTCTCATACATTGTCCTAACATTCCGTGCTGCCACTCTCACTTCTTGTTTGGGTTTCACAAAGAACTTCGTCGGAGTAGAAACTTCATCCCTACTCGTCATCTGGCGCAAATCTGCGACAATCCCCGTGTCACCCAAGGTTTGATACGTATCAGTTTCTGTTGGCGTTTCTGTAGCTGAAGATTTTTCACGTGGCGGGTTGCTGGCCCAACGCACAATCCTCCTCCTTTACCCGGGCTTGGGACCGGGAAGCAACTCTATGAGACTGCCAGGCGGAGTTATGTTTTTGGAACGCGATTATAGAAATGATGGCAGAATTTCTGACAAGCAAAAGTACGTCAAGGGTGAAGACCGAACCCAAAACCTGCTTTCCCTGATGACTGAGACGTCGTTTCTAAGAAGTCAAGTTTTGATATCATAATTTGCTGATAGTGTCAGACTCATTTACCTTCTGTGGACAGACGCAATAAACACGAGACGCACTCCGAGAGCGCAAAGCTCCACCAAGCCAATTGGGTCAGTTGGGCTTCTTAGTTACTCAATATTCAAGTGACATGCGCCTTAGGTAGCAAGGGTTTTTTCACCGGGATATCCTCGCTAAATGTAAATTTCGATTATGTTATTTCCAAAAGTTTCAAAGTGATCCAGAATCCAGGATTTGAGCATTAGCTAGCGCCTAGTAGGGTACCAACTTACTGTAAAAGTTTCAGAACTATACATTTATACCTCTTTGAGATATTTTGCAAACTTACCAACCAACAAACAAACTCTGGTGAAAAACATAACCGTCCAATCAAGAAACCTGGTTGACGGGAAACAAGGCCGCTGTGATGGTCAAAATTGTACACGACAACGTTGTAGGTTAGTACAATCAATTCTGATAGTTTTAAGGTCAACTACTCATTATTAGAGATCGGTTCGAAGTGAGCAACATGGCCAACCAAACATCGTCATTTTTGCCGCTTCCTAAATTCCTTTCATTAAGATTTTGAAGGTATTTTTATCTGTCTTTTCCAATAAGCATATGCCGTGACTGTTTGCATAAATTTGACCTTTTCTCTGTTCTGTAGGAATATGGACTCGTCTAAACTTGTAAGGGCTGCCGTGGGACGATTTGCACGTCTTGGTGACCTTTACGACGCTAGAAAAGACGAGCTTGTTAATGTGAATATTTTTAAGTCGACACTTACAGAGGATGAGATCTATGAAGAAGAAGCAAACAGCGTTGATATTGATTTCATAATTACTGATTCTATGAAAGAAAAATTTGAAAAGCTTGACATAAATGCCGATTTAAGCCTGAGCATTCTCTCAGGGCTCGTCAAGCTTAAGGGCTCTGCATCCTATCTCCAGGACGAGAAGAACAGTTCAAGGTGTGCTCGCATGACCTTAACCTATACGGTACGCACAAGACATCAAGAGGTGGATGGCATAAGAGGCAAGGTAGATAAGCAAATGTTAGAGGCAGTGGACGCTACTCATGTTGTTGTTGGTATAGACTGGGGAGCAAAATGCAATGTTACATGCCAGTACGAATTTGCTGAAAATGAAGATGTCACAAAAATTGAAGGAGAACTTCGTGCTGAGATTGAGAACCTTAAGAATATAGTTTCTTTAGAAGGTGGGGCTAAGGTTGATCTATCAAATAGAGGAAAAAGTGAAGAGAAAAAGTTTTCCTACCATAGCAGGTGCGACGTAAGCGATATGAGTAAGGAGATACCATCAACTTTTGAAGGAGCTATTAGCATGGCCACTGGTTTGCCGTTAGTTGTGCAAAAGACCAATGAAGGAAAAGGATTGCCTCTGCAATTTACATTGATGCCATTAAACATGTTACGTAAAATGTGCAAGATAGAAACTCAGACCAACTTACTCTATAAACAGATTCAGGAGGACACGGTGAAAATGTGCTTCCAAACAATGGAAAAAATACGTGCTGCTAGCCAAAAGCTTTCTGATTTAGTGAAAGATTTAAATGATAGTCGTAACTTTGTACTTGAAGAAACAATGGATACAGCACAGGATCTGCAAAACAACTTTGAAGTTGCAGAATCAAAATTTAAAACAGCCATACAAGATGTTTTGATTGCTGTACGATCAGGTAGCGCAAATCCATCTGCAATAGAAAAGGCACAGACTGACTTCCTCCAAGATCCATATTCACCTGCTGAAGTCAACAAAAAGATCGGAAGTTTTGATCCAGTCCTCAGGAAAATAAGGTTGATCAATGATCTTAAAAGTAGAGGTGTATTATGTCTTGGTCGGGGCTCGACTGTAGAACTTGCTCTGCATCAGAACGCCGACAGAAAAGTGTACCTATTGTATCTCGACTTTGAGGGGAAGCATACCAAGTCTGACAACTGGCGTCGACAAACAGATCTCTTCTTTCACTTGCTTTTGGCACATGGCCACGACCAAAACTATAAATTTCTAGTCACTGATTGGGAGACGGTACCGGGGTGTTGCATTAAAACTTCAATGTCTATTGAATATTATGAGAAAGGATTTCTTTACTATGAAGATGTTTTGGCCGAGGAGGGCGAAGATCTTGACTACTGCTGCATAAAGTTGGATGGCCTGGACCCATTGAGAAGGAAACCGTTAAAAAGGGTAGAAGTAGAAATAAAATGCCCGAAGTCGATTAAAGGTAGATGCCCTCGTGATGTTTTCCAGTGGGTTTGTCGACGTTGCAAGGATGTTGTTGAATATGGCATAGATGATCAATACTTCTATTGTAAATGTGGAGGAACCAAGTATACAAATTCTAGTTTCAGATGCAACAGTCCAAGACATGGTCTGTCATACGTACCGTTCGAATCAAAAGTTCTTCTGAAAATGTTGAAGCAACTAAGGATGGTACAAGAGACGAACATCTTGATCTTGGGAGAAACTGGCGTCGGCAAATCTACATGGATCAATGCTATAGCTAATTATCTTGCCTTTGGGACCCTGGAGAGTGCAAGAGATTCAAATGCAATGAAAGTTCTTATCCCAACACAGTTTTCCTATACGTCTGAAACTGGAGATACCAGGGAAATCAAAGTGGGCTCAAAGAACGCTAACGAAGTAATACAATCTGGGCAGTCAGCTACACAGTGCCCTAAGGCCTATAAGTTTGCTGTTGGCAAGCATGTAATAAGTCTTATCGATACTCCAGGCATAGGTGACGTACGTGGACTGGAGCAAGATGAAAAAAACTTTGAAAGCATATTGGCTCATCTTTCTTACTATAACGAAATACACGGTATTTGCATTCTTCTGAAACCAAATGATTCAAGATTAACAGTAACATTTAGATTTTGCATTACAGAACTTCTGACACATCTTCACAAATCAGCCGCAGAAAACATTATTTTTTGTTTTACAAATGCCAGAGGCACATTTTACCGTCCTGGGGACACTCTCCCAACACTGAAAGCTCTGATATCAGATTACAAGGGTGCCACTGTCAGCGTCACTCCCCATAATTTGTTTTGCTTTGACAATGAATCCTTTCGGTTTCTTGCTTGTTTGATGAATGGAGTCAGTTTTAGGGATGACGACATAGAGACGTATGCCTCCAGCTGGAATCGTGCAGTAAATGAAACTACCCGCCTTTTTATGCACATCTTGAGTCTCGAGCCACATTCTGTCCAGGAAACGATGAGTTTGAATAATGCTCGTAGGTTGATACTAGAAATAAGTAAACCGCTTGCTGAAACGGCGGCAAATATCCAAAGAAACATTGATGCTGCCGAACGAAAAAAACGAGAACTCAACGCAAGTAAGAAGACTGCCAGTGAATTGCAAGACAGACTATACCTTGATGCCATTGATCTGGAAGCAGTAAAATTGGGATTCCCGAGAACTGTATGCACCGAGGGTTCGTGCGTGGAACACGTGCAGGTAACTTATGCTTTTGAAATTCAAAGTTGGTAATGTTGTGTGGAGATCTAAGCCAAAATTTGTTGGCGAGAGCAAATTATCTCAAGTGGATATTCAGATATAAAATTGGAGCCATTAGGCTATTTTAAGGAAATTCTTTTTACGGAAATTAAATTTTTAAAATGTTGTCGCATTTTTTGCAAACTAGTCTTTCTAAATGCTAAAAATTGTGGACTGGTCAAAACAGCTTTCATTGTAACAATCTTTCTTAAAAGCAGTAAGCGTTCTACTGTGATTCTCTAGAGAGTCCTGTGATTCATTCTCTGAAGATTATTAAACGAAAAAGGCTTTGACGAATGTTTTCAACTCGATGTTGCAAATTTTCAATGCTATTTTTGAGTTGTGTACCACAAAAAGACTGTCCAAATAATATTAATAGAAACTGTGGATTACTACAGTTATATTTTGGCATTTGGGTGTAAGTTAGAATATTTTACCCTACAAGTACAAATAATGAATTAAAGGGTACTGCCAACATCGCATGCATATATTGTGCATACTCTCGCTTCTGCGATATATCAATAGACTGTGCAATTGTCTTACATTTATGTTCTAACCATTGAATAAAGAATAATGCGCTGTAATTCTTATAAGGCATTTAACTGATATTGATTTTCTCCTTGAAATGTAATAAGCAAAGTCTTATTGAAGAAGCAAATATATTTTTTTTGTTTCCTCTTCCAAAACCTCTGACCGTGGACGTTTGAAGAACTTAAAATGGTCACCTATCAATACTTTCTACCACTTTTATGTTTTGGTTTTCTTGTGATACTGCAGGTTGTGGGTAATACATCCAAAGTCGTTTATCGCCAACAATGTCACCCGCATTGCTACCTGAGCGGAGTTGCGACGGAGACTATCAATAACACGAAACTCCAAGACTGTGCCGCAATGGATTCTAGTAACAACTGTCGACACTGTGGTCATTCGTGGAGAGTTCATATGCACATGACATATGATTTAGAACGTGTAGCTAAAAGGGTTCTTGACAAAAATATTCAGGGGCTACTTAACAAAGAAGAAAGTTCTGCATCAAAACTAAAGACCTTTCTAGAAGACGTTGAAGTTTACTGCCAAGAGTTAAGGGAAGAACAACAAGAAATCACAGACATTTGCGCGCAGTTTGGCTGCTATTTGAAGAAAAACGCTATCACACCCTTTAACGACGAAGTGGATGGTCATCTTGAACTGCTGATTAACGAGGAGGATAAGAAGCCAGACCGAAGCCAGAAGACGATAGACGATTTGACAAGGATGCGTCAAAAGTACAGACAGAAGAAGGAAATCATCACCAAAGCCATGGATCGGCAAGAGGAAGGAAATGTTGAATATATTTCAGACCCTAGTAAGGTCGAAGCTTTGAAAGAAAAATTATTTCATCTTAAGCACAATGGGAAATCACTTGAAAAAATATTCCGGAAGGTACAAGCAGCAAGAAGTGAATACCATTTCAACGAATCTCAAATGCCACATCTAGGGTACACGGGTTCCCAAGAAAAAGGGTTGTTTAAGAGTCTCCAGCGTGCATTTAAATCGACAACATCCTATATAAAGAAGAGCTTGAGTAAATGATTTCTTCTAGGCACTGATGTCCTAAAATTTGTACTTCTTGAAACATTAACTAAATATGTAAGTGCTAATTAGTGCCGGTTGTGTAAGTATGTTCATTCTTGTGTTGGTTATATTGTTTTTGTAGTTTTATTGGCAGCCCTATTATTCCATTATCAAAACAGCTGCTTGAGTCTGGTGTTGGTCACAACGGCGAATGAACTTAGGAGCAAAACTTCAGTTGCTATCATGATATGTCCTCAAATGTTATTTCCGCAAAATTTATTATTGGTTTGCTGTATGGGAAGTCAAACTTGATGTCAAGAAGTCACTTTGCACCTGAGGCGATTAAAGAACTTTATACTCGTACCTGAAGAATTCATTGTGATGTTACACGTAGACATGTCTTCAGATTGAGTAAAATTGACTCCAAGTTAAGATTATTTGCTTCTAAGTAAATCGAATGCAAATCGCACAGCCTTGAGAATATTTACAAGAGTTCGTAATCGGCCTGGTTTCTTATCACTAAAAGAATACACTAAAAGAATACTATATAGATAACGCTCAAACCAAATGAGGGTCTAAAAGTGGTTTGAAAGGCATCCAATCAGAATAATGGAGCACTCCTAAACCCGATTTTCCAAAAGCGCTATCTTTGGGACTGATCTTCTAGTGCCGCAAATAAAATATCTGGATGTTTTGAAAAGGAGGCACAGATGTTTATCAATCATAAATTGGTGAGCTCTATGTCACAGATTTTTTGTATGAACTTCTGTTAACATTATTTTGAATACACCTTGCAAATAACAAGATATAATAGAACCCATTGTAACTCCGCCAGGTAACTTAACCAAGACAGAACTTATTTCTAAGATTTGACGGTTGTTGCTTTTACTTATGTTACTAAAGTTGAAGTTGTATTGTAAAAGATAGTGATCAATTCTCGAGTTGAAAGTGAGAGTTCTTGTATTGAGTTCTCTTTTCCATTTGATCAATTCATTACTTAACTCAATATATTTATTGGTCGTAGCAACAATTGTTGGGGAGCGTAGGGCTGCTCCGGAAATCAACGATGGAATGTCATGGTTTTTAGTACTTGCGTTCTCTACGTCTCACCAATAGTGGGATGCGTATCAAAATTCTGAGAAGATAGGTCATGGACAAGGTGCACTTTGGTGCACTAGGCAAATTTTCATTTGGCATCCATAGACATTTACCACTGTGCAACCTTGTATAGCATACTCATTATCGAGTGTAGCTGATTCCCATATCAGGGTTAGGGAATTTACTATCAAGTGAGCATTTTATGAGAGTGTGATCCAATTACCTTTGTCGTGAATCAGTGTCACGGAACATCGAATCAAATCACAGTAAGTAAGTAAGTAAGTCTCTTTCAACCAATAAAGCCAGTAAAAGTATAATGCATCAGACCGTAAAGTACAGTGAGTTCGTATGACAACCAACACCAACATTCCTAACTATCTTAAAACTCGACGAAAACCCTTTATGCATGTTTTACAATTAACTAGAATGTTCGTTGTCGTCATACAAGCGTTCGAAGGCTCGAGCACTTCGTTGTTCGAATTTGCTAACTCGGGTTTCAAATATGCTTATTCATGTTGACGAAGCTTGCGGACGAATGGTTGCACAGCGCATGAACCAGGAAAAGGGATGTTTACAACACCTCTCCCCAATGACATTTTGTTTGTGGTGACACGGGTTGGAACTCGCAACCTCTGGCCTGCAAGATCGTCGTCGTATCCACTATACCACGGCGGATCCTATTGCGCAAATACTAAACCTAAAAAAGGCCTTTACAGGCCTCTACAATTTTGATAAATTAAGAAAATAATTGTACATACTGTAAATGTAATACTGGAAACTGGGATACAGGACGCAGCTATTTACTGTTGTACCTAAACATGCAGCCAACGGGTGTTATTACGAGCCAGACGACAAAGTCAACTTGTTACAAAAACAAATTGCAAGGGAAATCATCTATCGGAATGCTTTTCTCTTACTTCTTCTTCTTTCAGTGCCATACGCGGTCCATGCCTTGGCGTGCCAACTCTTTCCAAATATGTCTGTCTTGCGCTTTGCGCCAAAGTTTCTCCAGGCCATCAAGGTCGGGGTCCATTTTGAAATTGTTGATGTATAATAATCGTTGGCCACCACGGGCACGTTTTCCTGGGATCTTGCCGGAAAGGTAAAGGCTTTCAAGTGTACACTTGCGGATGATGTTGCTCAAGAAAATCCAGTTGTCGACGGTAGATGGTTTTCAGGAGTTCACGTTCTTGACCAACTCGAATTAAAACTGATTCATTCGTTTCATGTAGGGTGTATGAAATTCTTAACATACGGCAATAAAACCACATTTCAGCGGCTTGTCATTTGTTCCTACTCTTTGTTGACAGTGTCCAAGATTCGCTGCCGTACAGCAGTATAGACCCAATGTAACATTTTAGTAGACGAACTTTAAGGACCATAGAGAGTCTGCGATCTTTAAAAACATTAATCATTTTGTTGAAGTTTGTTTTTGAGATGGCGATTCGGCGTTTGATTTCCTTCTCGCATCGAGCATCGGACATAATTAGGCTTCGAAGATAGTTAAACTCATTGACTTGCTCAATTTTATCATCATCGCAAATTATGTTACAGGGAGGTGCTCGAGTGGTTTTTGATACAGTTATCCATTTGGCTTTTCTTTTATTTGTAGAAAGACCAAATTCTTGGCTGATTTCACAAACGAGGTCAAGGAGTGTTTGTAGGCCATGATTTCCATGCTTGTTGAGCAAAATTCTTCGCAATTTGCTTTACCATATGCATGACGGGAAGAGGGGAATTGCCAAAAGTGCCTCATGGCATGAGCCGCCATTGTTATAAGTCAAAGGTATGAATGGTCAAGTTGTGACTTTTGGCAAACAAAAATCGGAAATGAACCTAAAATTCTAGAGACAATAGGCATCCTATTGTTCTAAAGGGAATGTCCTATCTTGTTTTTGTCCATGATTTTTGTTTGGTGGCCGGGTATTTTCAAGCTTGCCCCGCATTTTTCATGACAAACTAGTTTAAGCCAATGCAATGGCTTCACTATACCACGGCCATTGTAATAAGACGCCATGTTGCATTGAATTTAGTGGGGCACATTGGCAAGTGCCCTAAACGATGATTCGATTATTTGCAGTAAATCAATCAGTAAATAGCACCAGATCAAGTGAAGAATTAAATGGTTCAAATCATTGGCTACAAATTCTGTCATTCAGGGCATGCCCTCCCAAGAAATTATTTTCTAAACTCTCCCGAAATCCTCTATTTGCTGTTGAAATTTGATCAATTAAACAGACACCATGATAAATGTTTGACGGATTTGTGATTTCCTTCAAATTATTAGTAAGAATGAAAGTGACTTTATGGATCAAGTCGAGCAAAACGTGAGCTTGGAGTACATGAACTGTTTGAGTTTATGTAAGCTCAAACTCGAGCAAACTCTTAAATAAAAAAAAATATTTTGCTCAAAATCACTGGTGGAGCACTGCCCCACCTCCCTCATTGGATGCACCACCACTGATAAAGAAACAACTCAATATTTTCCAACACTTTACAAAGATTTTGTTCTTCCTGAGTTTTTTGTCAATTGTAAAAAACACATCACATTGCCAGTCACACTCTTGAGCTTTGCCAATCTTTGTATTGTTTAACATTGAAGATATCATCACCATAAAATCCTGTGCATAACATCCTGACCTTTTTCCTTTCTATATCTGTATCTTTGACTTTAATTGTCTTTTGGCCATTGATCTTGTGGTTTTTGAAGAAAGTCAGGTCCAACCTGCTACTTTCCACCCAAATATGCAGCTTTAACCTTTCTTGATGCTTGATCTGCAACATTCACATCAGTTGGGTAATATTTGCCATTTTCTAGGGTTTGAATCCAACTAAATCTCCTTTATCCTGAAAGCAACAAAGGGCTTGTAAAGAGTAGCTTGGCTTGTTATCCATGACTGCGTCACTCCAGTAGAAAGTCTCTCCTACCTTAATTAGGGTACTGTTTAGCCATGGGATAGTCATGTTCTTGTGCTTCTCATGGCATCATCCTTGTAGTGTAATAAAATAGTTTGTAAGTTTGGTTTTAGGTAATTTCGTAGTTGCAAATTTTTATATTGTTTGGCAGGACTTATTCCCAAAATAGCCATTTGCAACTCCAGAAGGGGTATGGACAATCTCTTCAATGGAGTAACGTTGGTTTCTTGAAGAAACCAATCTTGTTTCTGCTCCAGCTCCTTGTTCCTCCCATCTTAGATATTCACTTGCATCATAAAAGTCATGAAGGCGTGGGTCAGCCGTGTCTTTTTCTAGTGTTAAGCAATGTTTGAATCGTACTTGATGCCTTTTCTCTTTAAATGAACTGCTCTGCCTTGCCTAGTCTACCGGATTATACCAAGATATCCCTTTTGACCAAAGGCTTTGCAGACTTGTTTTAGCACATATCATAAAAGGCAACCACAAGGCCAATGGGTTCTAAAACGTGTGCTTTACTAGAATAATTCCCTTTGTAAGTGGTTCCCCCTTGCTTTCCTTGACCTGGAACGTAATTTTGTCTCAATCTGGATCCCATTCTGTACCAAGAATCTCTTCTTCTTTCTGGCCCATTTCCTCTAACTCTCACGTTACATCCTTGGATTTTTGGTGTATATGTTTCTTCGTCACTTCAAGGTTGCTTACATTTGAGAACCAGCTGTTAGGGGCAAACCCTCCTCTTTCTAGGGCACTTGCTATCTGCTAGGTTAACGTGTCTGCTTCTATGTATGCCTTCCTTCTCATCGATTCTGCTGCCAAGGGCAAGGGGAGTTCCTCTTTGTAATCCTCAGCTAATATATATGAAACAGTCAGTGCCTTTCCTTTGATGGTGCTTGTTTTTCATTAGACAAATCATGCTCCATCATATATAAATATATATATATAGCCAAGAATGACTAAATCCAATGCTAAGTAATATAGTGCTCAATACATTAACTGCAGAGCACGATAAAGTATGAATTTATCTGACCTGACGATTGCATTAGCATGAAACTAGTCTCTTTTCTTACGTTTATACCTTATATGAATATATATACCTGCTTGTAGTGTATTGCCATATTCCCCCATAAAAATTGTGAACATACTGATTGGTAATTGACAGATTGACTTGATTGAACATCTTGCTTTTTTCCGGCCATAAAGCGAGTCTGCTCTTTCAGAATCTTAAGAAAACTACAAAGAGAGAATTGAGGAAGTCAGGGCAGTTCATTAGAGAGTCAATAAAATTGCTACTAATCAGTTCCGTTATGAAGGTCTAATTTTTGACACAGATTTAACAGTAAATCTCCGATATTCGCGGAGAACATGTTCATCAAGATGGCAACAGTAATACTGTGGTTTCCTCTCTTAACTTTGGTCTGAACTGATACATTTGGGATAACAAATTTATTTCAATTCCTTAGTAAAGAGTTTGTGATTTTTAATAAGGCATTAATGACGTCAATCTGATTCATCTCCTAATTCTTTCACTAAGGTTGGTTTATCACTTCAATTTTGTTTAAAATTTGACCTGTTTCTAACACCTTTATCTACACCATGTTTTATCTTCAGAAACCCATTTACACCAATTGCTTTTCTACCTCACACCAACTAAACGCCACCTTAAATCATGCTCAAGGGACTCATATTTACTCTCCATCCTTTCTGCACCTACTTTTTCTCACTGTTTTATTGCATGAATAAAACGTATTGGAGCTTCTCCAATCTCTACCTCTACACTTAGCACATAATTGAGTGCCTTATCTCTAATCTAGTCACGAAATCTTAATGGTGGCTCTACACTGCAAGCTTAATGTTGATTCTGTTGCAATATCTTGATTTTTACCAGTATTTTCCTCACGACTAACAAACAGGTTCTGTTTCATTAGCTTCTACTTCATTCCCTATCTCTCATGTGTTCTCATAATCAACCTTTACTGTCGAACGTTTATTGATATATTTTTTCATTGAACTTGCTCTCAGCAAATCTAACCTCACAACTGATAACCACTTTCTCTGCCCCAGGGTTAACAGTAAGATTTTTAAGCCCTTAAAGTTTTAACTATACATTGCTTAACACATTGGGGCTACAAATTTTTCCCTTATCCTTTTGGATAACTGCATAGCAATTACACCCAAACAATGTAAAGCAATTTACATTTAATTTTCTATTAGGCGAAACTTCAAACAGCACTTTGCACTAAATGCCAGTGGTGGGACGAAAAAATATAGAATCTATACAGCAGTTTTAACTGCCTCAATCCAAATGCATATGCCAGTGCAGCGTAGTGAAGCATTGTACATGCACAGTCATTAAAAGGTCTCTTTTTCCTTAGATACTGTTGTGGAGAAATCAGGACAGTTAACTGTTGACAAATCTCCTTTTCTTTAAAAAAGATAACCAGGAATCCGTTGGTACACTCACTACCATTATCTGATCATTTACCTACTTTCTTGTCTGCCTTTCCATTATAATGCCATACTCCTTAAAATACTTTAAAACTTTACTTATACGTGCATTAAGTAGACATGAGGATATCAAGACAAAGAGTTTATATAATATTACGATTGCATCTAGCCAGGTTACAGAAGATGAACAAAACCGATCTCCTACTGACCAAACACCATTAGTAACAGATCAACAAACAAACAGACGATCCAAATATCACAAAGATAGATATACATTTATTATTAGTAAAATAATAGTTTTTAACTAATCATTGAACTGGAAGTCGTCCTGAGCTTAAATAGCACCCTCCTTCTAAAACGTTGCTCCTCCAGGTCAATAGTTCTTGAAATAGTCATAATCTAACTGATGTCCTTGTGCCTATCCTACTCCAAACAAGAAAACAGGCATTGTCAGTGTTGCAGGAAATACAGTTTCATTTTTCCTGATGACAAAAGGAACAAGGGTGTGATCTGAGGAGCAAAATGTACCCTCGAGATCGGAAGGCAGACACATGGCAGGAAGTTAAAAAATACCTCTGACCTCCAACTGACAACAAACACATCAGAAAGATCACTCCACGTGGAGCACTTTAAAGTTCATGTGCCTGACCAGGAACTCGTAAACTCGTTTTAATGCAGCATGTCTAGAGCTTTAAAAAAATAATATATCCTGTGTCCTTGCATAAAGAACAGCTGTGCATGGCACTCTCGTGTTTCGTAGCGATGGACGCAGAATTTCAGTGCCAAATTTGTCTTGATTTGTAGTATGATACAGTGAAAACAAGATATTGTCATCATGTATGTTGGGAGGAATGTATTACACAAGTCAAAACAATAAATATTGTTTATCATTAGCAGTTGCCATTTGGCTCCTTTGATCACAGGCAATACTTTGTGTTCGAAACAAAGGAGGAAATGGCCTTTACTTATCAGTGGCAGGGTAGCTGTGGAAGATCGGCAGCCACGTCTTCCAGGGGAGTAGTTTAAATGGGTCCCAAAACTACAAAAATCAGTACGGGAGACACCTGGCAAGGCTGAGACAATTACTTAAAAAGTCACAAGTCGAGCACGATAAAAATCAATTCATTTGCAAAATTGGAGAAACAGAACTTGATTTATGGAAAAATGCCGCGTCATTGACTGCCAGGGTGCAAAATCATAATGATTAAAATCACGATGCCGGCTTTTTGGGAGACTTCCCTCTTAAATTTAGAGCTATAGGAACAATGGATTGTAATATGAAGGTAAAAATTAGATCTTCAATAATATCTTCAGAGCTATTGGCTGGAATAAAACAAGCATTTGTTGTAGAAGACGAATAGACGGAAAGCAAACAAGAGAACCTTTAAATACAGCTGAGGCTTAATGGACACATGGCACATTTTTGCCATACTTTATACACTTTATCAATCCTTGAGAAGTTGCTTTGAAAAAGACCAGCCTCCGTTAAAGTCTTTTGGATTACATGTGCCACGCTACTTCCATAATTTGGTAATAAATCATAAAGTGTAAATGAATCTTCAAACTGGAATCAAAGCATTTTGTGATGTAGGTCATATTGATTTCTTGTAGATGTGCTAATGACTTGTTCAGTTTTGCGACAACCCCCATAAACTGAACAGATTACCATTCAGTAATAATGGTGAGAATGAAGAAGAAGAAAGACGTACAAAGAAATAATGCTGCTGATGATGCAGATTTTGATGGTGATGATGACGGTCATGAATATGCAGTACATTTTGAGAGTAATGACGAATTTTCTTCACAAGAAAAATCATACTAAAGAACTCATCAAAATGATGCTTTGATGCTTTGGACATACTCTCTCGCCTAGACTACAATTTGATTGTTACAGTTCCCTTATTGTACAACGTATACTCAATTTAAATGGCCATTCCAGTCATTGAAGTATATGATTTACTTTGTAAAGTAATTCAGGCCAGGAACTGAGCTGTTACTTCTAGGGAAATGTTCATTTTCTTTTTGTTTGTATATTTCAAAATCGTTGGTGAGGAGGGCTAAAAAATACTAATAAGAATAGTACCGAAATTTGAAACTTCCTGTGAACTAGAAAAGTGATGAAGTGTCACCCACGCATTAGGAAAATG
>JANTCA010005021.1:0-30371 GCA_024741275.1 Chironex yamaguchii
AATGAATTGGTGTATTTTTTGAGTTTTATATATATATATATAAATATATATATATAAATAGATGCAAAAAGTACTTTTTTCTAGTTTTCAAGTCCAATTGATTCTTCCTAACTTTCCTTCTGTTTCACTGTTCGCTTTAAAACTGCACAGAGTTTAGAACATGCTCGGTATATATTTGGATAATTCTTGTGTATAAAGTGTTCTTAGGTTTTTATAGGAGCAATTTTTGAGACTTTCAGTGCTATTGATTACTTATTATTAGCATAGGTATATGAGCTCTTGACATAGGATATATACTTAACATAGGTTCAAAAAATAATAAGCACATTAGAAACTAAACCGAACAGATGAATTTTCAGTAATAAGAATTACTACTGCGTCATTGCTTCTCGTCCGTCTAAACTTAAATCTTTTGACTAACATAAACTGTTTGTGCTCTTTTGATAAATTATCGTTTATCAATAAAGTTATTCTGCAAATTGACATCTGCTGTTTAACAAACTAGCTGAGACTATGCAAAAACCTACTAACATAATTTTTACAAATCATGAAAGTTATAGCATGCCAACATATATGAAGTGTAGATTGGTCAGGTCTGTGGGTAACAAAGAGTTGGGGTAAAGGTTAAGTGGTGACAATGACGACACATTCATAAGGCCAATTGTGACAATACTCTGAAATTTTAGTTAAATTTAGATTTGAAAATTATTGGGCAATATCCTCTAAATTGAATAAGCAATGGTATGTATTGTATTTATGGTATTTCAGATTATTCTTAAAATGTGTGATCTTTGTAGACGTCACTGCCTACCACCCACGCAAAACGCAAAGGAAGACAGCAAAGATAATTAATAAGCACGGAAACCTTGAACAAGCAGGTATTCATGTTTATCCCTTTAAACCTGTAAATCATTATGTCCTTGTTGATGACCGATCAACTTTGGGCGTTTAGTGTAATGAGAATGATACAGTGGTAAGTGGAAGTATGCGTAGCCTTTGATGCGTAGCCATTTTTTTGCACTGCATCTTGTCACTACAATTTAATTAACTTCCGTGCCCATCAGGAGCAACAACGACACTATTAAGCGATGGCTTTTCTACTTCCATTACACGCAGTAATATAGCGCAATGTGATAAGGATGTCAAAAAATATAATGAAGCATTGCTTACATTAAATTCACAAAGACGTCCGCGTTAGTCTAGGCAGGCTGTTGCTATCTAGCTACTTATGTAAACTATCGTAATCTTTAGTAGCATTTCACAATATAAAGTATTCCAGAAGCTTCACATAAAAGTTCATTAGCAACAAACAATTAGTATGATGTACAGTGAATAACTCACCCAGGCGTGCTACAAAGGCCATACCGTTACATTGCAAACAATAATAATTGATAGAGAATAGTCATGTTGAAAACTCTGTCTGATAAGACATTGAGGAGTACTGTTTAAGCTATGGCAATTGTTGTCGACTTGATTTCATTTAAACAGCAAAAACAGAGAAAAAGAAAAAAGTAAACATTTCACTGAGTCCCTTTTATCTCTGGGAACTCCTATTCCCTAGGAGAAAGCATGCGAATGGGTCAGCAAAAATTGAACTGTTGTTTTCATTTTCAGTTCTAACTTCTTTTTAGTCTAGAGCTATATGTTTTGAGGATAAATGCAAGCAACTTGATACAAACTTTGGTAATAATATATTATGGGGTGTGCTGCCCACACCAAGCACACCCAAACGATTATCCATTGCATTTTCTTCCCTTTGCTATACGCCAAATGACTGAGTCAGTTGGCAGAAATTGAGAGGTATTGACATCGATGCACGTAAACCAAGACCTCAGCTCATTTGTGGTCACAGAGCGAACCGTTGTCTCTCTGAGGGAAATGGGTATTTCTGGTCAGCCCCCGTCCGTGCGTTATATCTCCTCCCATCCTGCTTTGCAAAGGGAGTGAATTTGGTTGGATTATCATGACAAAAGATATAAAATAACAAGTTGTGATTGGATAAGGGAACGTAGGACGCGGATACTTACCGACCATTAACTAATTGGCTGCATAAATTCTTCAACTTCCTCGTGTTTCATTTACACTGCTTATAGGACATTTAACTGTCGACTGCAATGATTTTTATGTCTTTTTGTCAACATGAGGTATTTCAATCAACATCAATACTTGGGATTACCCCGTGACCGAAGCATCTAGTATTTAGCATTAGGAGCGTAAATTGCTAGCTTAGCAACAGAAATGGCGGTAATATTGATGTTCATGCAGGTCTGCTGTTGTCTGTTTATCGGTGCACACAAATGTTTTCGTGCTTTCAAATAACTCATTAGTTGCCACGGAAAATGTAGGAAGGGTCCCGGTATGTAATCGACAAAAATTTAGTTGCACGTAATTACCTTGTATTAATTTTCTCGTTTGGTTTGCAACTATTAGAAATTTACCTCATTTCCTTTTGCAATTTTATATAACCTGTTATTTTCCATTTCACTCACAAAAGAAGTTATGTTCATAGTTGAGGCTCCAGTGATGTGAATTGATAGAGAAAGTCCTTATGATATCATGTCACAAACAAAGCCAACAGTTACCTTTTATTACTGTTGACTCCATACATGCAAGGGCACTGGAGTGAAAGAGACTCATTCATTACCAACCAACTAATAAATTGCATTTTTAATTGTGGGGATTTGTTTCATTCTAGTGTTTAACATAAATAGTAGTATTAAATAAATTTTGACATGGCGAATCTATAACAGTGTTCAAACGTTTCAATTTTTTTGCATAAAGGAATTCAAATAGTTTTATAAAATGCTGTCATGTGACGTAAATTAAAGTAATGGTAAAAGATTTGGTGTAGTCTTCTAGGCATTCACTGTGTGGAACAGCAGAATATGTCTTCGTTTATTGTGCATGATATCTAATTAAGTGTACTGGCTACAGCAAATTAACGACTGATATCTATCAGAGTAAGGTATGCTTCAATTTAAAAATTTTTTTATCCTCTAACAACAGAAATAAAACAGCTTCCTTCTCATTCTTATAACAAAGGAACAGGCATGATACATGATGCTTTCGACAGACTCAAACAGATTTCATTCAACCCCAAGAGCAAACCTAAACGATAAAGATTTTTTATCCCACAGAAGACAATATATGGGATAAAAGAAAATTAAGAGAACCTGATTTCAAAGTAAGAACGTACTTTTCAATTGATGCTCTGATACAGGGATTAGGGAGCTGGAAGGCTCGTGAGCTTTGGCCCCCATAGTAGACTCCAAAGTGCAAAAATTTGTCGCAGTCGTCATTGTCTTGTTTTTTCGTAAATGGCAGGCGACCCGAAAAATAAACCAAAGATTTCTTTCGCTGACGCTAGTAAGGATCTTAACGTACCCCGGGTAATTAAGCTAAAAGGAGTCACTCCCAGCCTGGCCTCCCCGAGGAAGTAAAAGATGCACCGAAGTACTGGTGGTAGCCAAAGTATGTAGTTGTCAAGTATAGTACTTGATCGACAATACACTGTTGATCTTGTCTGACAACGGGTACAGACAATTTCACACGTTACTGCAGGTCAACAATAGCGAAGCATTACTGGGCATCACACTACCCTGACAATGGCGAGGATCTAAAATTCTAAGTCTGCTCGCACTTGTGTCAACCTAATTATTTAGCCACATCAAGGCAGGTGGCTGCAGGTGTAACCATGCTGCCTATCATGCGTCGTTGCAGACTCAGTCCTATCTAACAGAATGGCTTTCGAGTCGGGCCTTTAGAAACTGTGTAAGTAAATTAGCAAATAACTGCTCTGAAGAAAGCCTGCACTTCTCCGCTACTGTCTGATTAAAATTACTGCTTCACTTTGCCCGATCCAATGATTAAGGCGTTAACAATTAAGTTACAAAGTCTTCCTGAACTGCCTCTCCATGCAATTTCACTTCTGAGGCGTTCCACTCATCGAGAATCAATAAATTTGAACCTGATCTGAGCAAAGGTCTTTTGCAGCAGGGGAAACCTAGAGGGACCTTTTGTGAACATACTTACATACCTTGTGAACATACATTTGTGAGGATATTCGTGATAATCTTATTGCATTTCTGTGTCAATTCTATCTTTTCTCAGGTTCTTAAAAGTAGAACTCTGATCCCACTCTCCGACCCATCCCGTCGAGGATGGGCGTCTGGATAGATGACGAATTCGATTTCCTCCTTCATTGCAGGTTTCATCTTAATAAGCACGGGCACGTATATGGATTGTACTCCTAGCTGTAAGCTCCTATGTACCTGTATGTGATATTTAGTACAGATACGGGGCATGCCATAGTCCAGCTGTGCCTATTATAATTGGTTAATAACTACCTTGGTGCATTTGTGTGCAAGATAGATTTGGTCTTTTTTACACTTCCTTGCTTAGGAATCTTTATTAATAAAAATTAATTGTTTTCGGTGGTATCCCTATGTGTTCTCCTGAACACACACATTCCTTGTCTCCAAAATGGCAGTAAAGTGTAGTACTCACGACTACTCTTTACCTTTGAAGCAACGTAATTTGTGGAGTACCCGACAATTGAAATATGTCCCCCTACCCAAGTGACTCCCCACTCCAGCTCAGCTTGTTGAAACTCGACACACTGAAAACTTTTTTGTTTTACCATATTATTTGACTCAGTACACACTCCGACAATTTACTCACATACACTAAGTGATCATGAATCGGCCAAACTTAATATTGATTGCAATAATACGTGCTTTAATCATGGGAAAGATATATTTTCAGTCAAGATATAACCCCATCAACAGATTTTTATCAGACTGTCACGTACTCGATCACAACGCACTAACTCTTCGCTCTTGCGGATTTTACTACGTACAAAAGTACGCAAATCGTTGGATTTTTCGGTTTGTTTTATCCATGCCGCAGATAGAAGAACCGATAAAATTGCTCAATAAACGCACCCCTTTCTAAAGAACTCTAATTCTCAAATTTGATGGTTGTAGTTGTAACTACTACTCAATATTACTTGCCTAATTACCATACCAAATCACTTATTATGACCCATAAAGGTATCGTTAAGGCGGCGGTGTCACTCATTTTAAGACAATGCGCTGCCTTGATATATTCTTTCTGTAGAGTTGAAATAGGCAATACAGTAATTGAACAGAAACTGCTGGGTAGACCTGACAAAAACAATTCTTTCCCTAATTCACATCGTTTGCATATTACATTTAGCAGAGACAATTCAAATGCACACGATTTGCTTCACTGGACGCTTAACCTACACGAAGAAAATGGGAATTTCTCTCACCAATACAAGGCATATATTCTTTTTAACAGTTAACTAAGCGAGCTGGAGGGCCAGTTATTACTGGCGTTATCGACAAAATGCCGTCACGCCTAACTTACCCACACATCAGTGATGAAATGCAGTGCTGCTGCTTAAACTATTAGGAATTGAATGTCTTCAGTGTTAAAAGTCTAGCTAAGCTTAACGTTTGGTTATCAAGCGCCTACTTGTTTCAAGTCGCAGTATAGCACTTAATCCTCTTTTTAAGCTTCTCAAAGATTTCAAAGGAAGGTCTTTTATGATTTTGTTCTTTGAGTTCGTGTAAGTTAATAATGGTTATGATTGATTAGAATTTGCCGCCTTTATTCATTGCTTCAGCGCTTTTATCAATCACGAGGACACACTTAGCTCTAATCTAAGTGAGCTCGGCGTTAAGCTCAACTCACAAGAAATAATGACAAAATTTCTTTTCCTGAAAGTCTACCTTGAAAAAGTGTCCCGATATATTCTTGGCAAATTGCTTGCGAGCACACATATCCGTACATTTTGAATCTTTATCTACCAACTTTTCAGTTTTCATCTCCAGATGACGAAGTAGGGCAAGGGGACAAATTAGGATCTAATACCAACACTAGTCAATATGTTTCTTTAGAACGGCCATAAATTACTTTTAACATCTATCTTGGTCTGGTGATGTTATGTTCTCTTGAGGTCTCGTCCTATTTCGCGCATTTGATTAGCTGAAAGCACCACAAAGCCGCCACTAGGATAAGAGACTAGAAAATTGGTCAGACTGAGCGACAAATTGCGCTGCTCTATTTCACGGCAGACAAAAACCCATGTAAACTGCATCAATAACCGTATGATCCACCAATAGCATTAAAAATGTCACGACAAAACGTTTAATACAAATAAATTAACAAACCTGTCTAGCTGCTGCTGAAATTTCGATCCACAGTTAAGATGTGAATGAACACTCAAGCTGGAAACAAGCGAGAATTGAATTCTCAAATATCTTTTACACTACTCGCGGCGTTAAAAGAACACCTTGGCCATCGATCCGTTAGAAAAAGGCATGTCGTTTCTTGTCGCAATAACCGAAGCATTAACATCCACTGCCTTGCTCTTACAAGTCTTACTTTGGGTGGGCCACAACAATCAGAACTTAATGAACAACTTAAAAGTGAAGACATATTCTTCATAAGCCCCGCCACACATAGCCATTCTCTGCTCTTGAACAGAAGGTTTGAATTTACCTTACAAGCAACGATCGCAATATCTGTCCCGAATGAAAGTCTCTTCAGGGTCACAGAAATGGGGAACAACTATGCAGGGGAAACTTCAAAATGCCCAACTTCAATCCCATCCTTCGCAGAATCTAGAGCGACTTCTGCTTCACGCATATCGTAGACGCCAAACTGAACCTCAACTAAGAATATAACAACACTAATAACCCATAAGATACAAGAAAGCAACGAACTAACTGAAAATCAAGGCGTTTCATACTCCGGTTCTTAGGGAGAAATTCATTGGACATACAAAAAAGTTGACGATAATTTATATACAGCTTGTTACACATGGCCAAACTTCAAAAAGAACGGAGACTGCAAAGTACAAACAAACATCTAACGACCATCTATATAACTCGTAAGGTAAGCCAACAAGGACTGTTTCTATGCATATCTACAATTTGAGCTACAATACGGTTCTAAAGTAAACTGAATTTCGGTCGTTCTGACGCGGCCAGCCAGCCAGCATTTACCCAAAATGATGCGCAGAGGTGTACCAATTAAACGTGTGAAAGGCAGTAAACTCTGCCCTCTACCTACTTACCTGAACTGAGCAACCTAGTGTCAGCTACTGATACTGAATATGAAATCGTAAAAGGGAGGTCGAAGCACCCTTAAAAGAAACCACATCGGAAAATTACCCCCGCTTACGACCCCACGCTATATAACAATGTTAACTAGTACAAGACTTATGAGAGAATCCTTATCAAATCTGAACAATAATCTGATGACAAGAAGTTCTTATAGCAATCTAAATAGAAGAGCTCACCAAGATTTCACCAAGAATGTTACCCAAATTTACACACGATTTCAATCAAACCTCCATCAAGTAGAAAAATAGTTTTACTCCTCCCATAGTATTATTCGAAAAGATATCAAAGGTTAAACTTTGATCCAGCTGAAAGTTCTAACCAGAGAGTTCAGACGTAGTTGACCATAAATAAGCCTACTTACTGTTACTATGTATTCATAACTGCACTAGCATCAAAATATTATTTCCGCTGTTAGAAATTCAATTCCCCGCGATACTACGACATGAACCCCCACTAACACACAAAAAACTGATGCTAGCATGTCTACCCTTGTGTCCAACATTTGTGTCGTCAAATCTGAGCATAGCTCCTACCCGGATTAGACCCTGCACCGGGTTGACTTTGACAACTATTAATACTACTACTACGTGTCACATGAGAAGTGCCACAAACTTATTAGAAATAGAAGTACACCAAGTATTGGAAGTTGCACTGCAAACAACTTCATTAATGTACCCAGCTCTGCCCATTCATACTAAGCTTATAATTATTGTTCACAGTTGAGACAGCATTTGAAAGATAAGGATTTACTGTCGTCATCGGTTGTTCGAAGCCTATATCCATGTGAGTCTCCCCCATGTCATTACGTAGAATACTTTCCAAGTCGCAAGCCAACTGAAATGGATCATGAAAACTGTCAAGTTCAACATGCGAAAGATCACTGGGTACAGGACCATCAGCACCAATAGGCATCCCTGATTGATGATGACCCATTGGCGCTTTTTTGGGCATCGACGAGTACAATGTCCTGTTGTCTTTAATGGCTCCATGCATCCCACCTGACTGCACATAAGGATCCGAGTAGGAGAGCATGTTCGGCCGGGCAGTTCCACTTCCAATCGTGCGTACGTTGTAATTACTATTTGTAGACGTATTGGTATAGGCTGAGGAATTGTTATTATTGTAAGGCAAGTGTTGCAGACGTTGAGTTGGCTGTGAGACGGGCTGCCCAATGAATGCTTGTGAACTACTACAATGCTGAGCAGACATCTGCTGGTAGTATCCCACTGGACCGTTGATACTCTTCTGAAGTGCGATACCATTGGTCATATTGCCCATGCCTCCTTGACGGGCCATCATCTGCTGAGGGGTTTGCCGCATGGTGCTCGTAAAGGACGTACTAGGGTAAGGGGGCGGGGGCTTCACTGGAATGTTTCCAGGCATGAGGTAGGGTGTCTGTCTCGATGGCTGAACTGCTGGTACACCCTGAACTGGAGAGCTAAAATACGCGGGGCTTTCATACCCTGAATCTCCACTCTGTACACTTGAAAACGAATCTGAATGAACACGAGTTAAGTTCTCGTTATTGTAGTTACTATGAGCCATGTCGGTCAAACGTGAGTCGAATTTCAAGCTTTCATCCAAATTAATCGTGTCACCTGCCGACGTTCGTCCTAAATTCATCGACTCTACCAAATTCGCTGTTTCCTCAGCAGCTGACGACACTCGAGGTCGACCATGATCACCGCTTTCTATTGAACTCAAATATGGCGAGGCAAGGCTACTAATTTCATCCTCTGGTTCCTCGCCAGGAATTGGCGTAAGACGTCCACCTATACTGCTCTGAGTAGACACATTGGACGTAGACCTTGGCCGAGAAAAGTTTTCACCAGCAAACATGAAATTCGCTCCTAAGTCATCCAGTTCTTGCACGTTTGAAAGCGAATCAGTACTTGAACTTGGTGAGGTCGCATTCGTAGGTTTAGGCGATTCACTTGAATGATTTTTGCGTTGAAAGATGAGTGAACTAGCTGGCGAAAGATTACTGATATCCTCACAAGACTGAAGCTTCTTCGACCGGCGTTTCTTCTCAGATTTTGGTGCTCCATCTACAGATCCCGATCTTCTACGAGTAGCTTTTCCAGGTTTGGCATCTGGATTGATAACCCAATAAGAACTTTTCCCATTCTGGTCGTTCTGGATACGCATGAAGCGACTATGCAATGATAGGTTGTGTCGGATCGAGTTCTACAAACAGAAAAATCAATGCTTAAATTATAGCAACATGATAAGTGTAAATAATGATGTCTCGAAAAATTTTTCACAAAACAAACTGTAAGGGAATGTTTACACAGAGCAGCAATAACGTAATGATTCAATGTACTTAACAACTATGAAAAGATTACATCGTTTACCTTCCACCCGGCAGAAGATGTCGAGTCCCCTTTATCTTTGAAATATGGAATGTTTTTTACCATCCAGTCATATATTTGTGATAACGTTAATCTCTTGTCCGGTGAACTTTCGATAGCTTGAGTAATAAGATCTGCATACGACAGGTTTCCCCAAGCATTTTTCCTAGAGTTCTTCCTTGAACTTGTATTGGAAGGTTCACTACGTTGACTTTCAATTGACTCAGCTTCAGCATTATGCTCTGATGTCTCTTCGATCGTTTCAACCTTATCATGCTCCACAAGACTGACTTCTGCGGGAGGTTGTGGAAGAGGCCAAGTATGTGAGCGAGGTCTGTCCTCTCGCTCAAGAATTGGCTCGTCGTCAATGATAACCTCCATGCCATCCATTATTAAAGGGTAAAACTTGTCTAACTGGTAACACTCAACTAAATATCATCTCTTTGTACGCCGTCGAGAAAACTGCCTGACTCAACCTCTTATACCGAGACTTCGTTGGGTGAGCGATTCGTCGTATGAAACATGCCGCTTCACAGTTGATTGAAAAGGAGAATTCTTGAATTCACAATAATAAGAACGTCACCGGTTGTCATAGAAATGGGTTTCTTGCTATCCGATTGGATGGAACCATTTGAATGTATCGCTTATATTGTCAATAATCAATGTAAATGTCAATCACCTTTTCTGTGATCGAAGAATAAGCCAATAATGCTTCCTGAGTTTAGAGTCTCCGCAAACTTATTTACATAAAACCATTCAACTTGTTCATCAACCCTACCCACAGAAATCCTACCATCAGAATACAGAGGTGAACAATAGCCTTATCTCAGACATTTCATATGAACGGCTATTATTTTTACCCTCCCACCGAGTCATTGAACACAAATTGAAAACCGCACTTTTCGTCTCTTTCAAAGATCACAGCTCCTGAATTAAAGACGAAGAAGGGACATAAAAAATAGCCACTAACCCTAGAAAATAGAGGTTTCCAATACTTCGATAGAAATGCTTGAGAGAAGTGTCTGCCCAGTCATTAATTTCGGTCGCTCTCACTACTGTCAACACCTCACGCCCTCTCCGCTTTTTAACATCTTCGAAAGTTGATCGTCACCATAGATCATAGAAATCATCCAAGTCCCAAAACGAGATAAAAAATTTGTCGAGTCTATGCGTCAAGCACTTCTTCATGAGCTCTCAGTGCTCGTTTCCAATGAAAAAATTCGTTTTTGTACACATTCCATTTTATCTACAGTAAGTGAGTATACGTGGGTATGTCTGTTAATAGACCAGGCAGGAAAAATCAGGCTGACACAGCGAATACAAATTAACACCTCTTATGGCAAAGCGGGCAGCTGACGCACATTGTCGTTAACCTCAGAATTGATCATACAAGCTAATATGGATGACAGCCGCGCCGTGGGGCGAGTAGGTGAGTAATCACTCAGCATATTTGAAGCCTGACTTCAAATATCTTTTGCCACATCAACCAGAAGCAGGTTATTGTATACTGATACACAGTAGGCCTGTTAGAAAACGGCTTTTGGGGAATTCAAGTTAGTTTTGCTGTGGTAAGCGAGGAGAACAAGCAAAAAGGTGTTTAAGGCTAGGACGTGTTCCTCTTGTGTCTGACACAACCCTATTAAGTTTAATACTCGCAGCAACTTGAACAGTGGCTTTGATATCTCTGAAATTAACGTAGTCCTAAGGTTCTGTAGTAAGGAGTCCTAAGGAGTGTGCTAAGGAGTGTAGCAGACCTTAGCTAACGTAAGGATGCCTTGCGGGCATAGCGTAAAACCATTGGAGGCTTTGTTTTACTAGGTACTAATCTGTCACAACTGTTACAGTTAAGATATGGTGCAATATTTGCATTTCTACTGGCAATCGGAAAGCAAACTATGTGATCTAGCGTGTAACCCTGAATCAGTTTTGCTGAGGACATAATTGTCGTGAACAGGACACTGGCATATTGACATAACCTGTGGTTATATCTTTCTAAATAACCCTTTCAAGTATGAGGGGGCAGTGCCAAGGATGTCAAGATTCCGAATTTTTAAACCGAAAAGAACCTCAGATTGATAAGATTTTACGCGTTTCACAAAACCGTGTTAGTATAAAATGGCAGCGTAATCAATAGCCAGGATTCTGGATGACTAATATATTATGTAATATTACTCTGTAAAACAAGAGTATGTTTACCATGGTGGTTCGTTACCCTCACCGTATTTTTACAACTAAAACAATTTTTACCGTTTAATAAAGGATAAACGCTTTTTCCATGTGTCAAAACTCCACCAAGAAAGCCCAAACAGTCGAGAACTATGTTGCCATGTTCACAGTTTGTTCTCTTTCCGGTCTTTGTATACGTTCACAAAACATTAACGACAACGGATGCAGCAGCTTCTGAAATTGTGAAAGGTACGTATTACAGCAGAATTGAAGTTTCTAATTCCCATTTAGAAGTGTCAAATAATTAAGATGATTGTTATTTTCGTCATGGAAATCCCCTGCCTTCATGGCAAACGTCACTGAATTTAAGGCCATCGTTAACAGGTATTTCATCCATTATTTCAGACTGACGGTCGAAATCTGTGATCGTTTGCATCAAAATAAGCTACAAAGGAGAATGTCAATGAACCCTCAAAAATTAGTTTGAACTGTTTTTAGAACATGAACAATCTCTCTCGCAAGATGTTGATAACATTTTGAGCAAAATTTTTGAAGGCATGACGTTGTCAAAAGATTTGCATATCAATTAAAAATAGCAAGAATTGGAACTTAAATATCAATTAAACAACGAGTATTTATTTCTTTTGACAGGGGGCTTGTACTGGCACAGTTTTGGCAAACCTTGAGCATACACGAGGTACACACTGTGTTGCAAGGAAAAACAACTGCTGTCTGGAGCATGCCTTTCCTAGGGCGTCCCCCAAAACCACAATCTTGAACCGTTTGTCTTTTTAATGAAATAAACTAGTCTGCGAGCTGAAAATGAACATATTTTCAGGTTTGGTATAGCTCGATATCATAAATGGGTACTATGAAGTAAAACTAAGGCATTGAAAATATCGCGTCTGGAAACTTTCGTTGCAAAACGGAACGCAAATGTGCAAATACAGCCACCAAAGATGATGGTGGATTAAATGGCATTCAGGGGGCTAATACCGAGGGGTGTCAAAAGCAAGCCTATTGATATATTGATGTAGCCTGCTTACGTGGCGTGGCGCAAGTATACAAAAGAAGGGAGCCCTAACAAGTTGTATTTGCTGGTGAGTATATTACGAAGAGACCACCATCAATTACTATTCGTTTCAAAGTAACGTATTTGGGAATCAAATAAATTTTGCTCCGTAATTGATTAATACAAAGATCGTGCACACTTAAATACTGAACATGTATAGGGCCCACGCCACGAATTTACAAGTGAGTGATTGGGGGCGGGGTGGTGGTGCCAGATTTACAAAGTAAACTTGAATTAAATAGCTCAGAATAACAGTTGCTGAGTTCCCTGGTTTTCCAGATTCGAACCTTTCAAACCTCTATTACAACACTGTCGACCACCTCCTATGCCCTAAAAGTAAATGTTGTAAAAAGCGAAATTGAATATGCTGTTTTTCTGTTATATCACAAACTCAAATAATATTTTCAACATTAACAATTTAATTACAATGTATACTGAAAAATAAGAAAGAAGATATTTGAATAAAATTATAAGGAATAACTAACAGAATAAAGAAAAATTTACAAATTAGAGTTGACAGACTTGCCAAATTGGGTCATACGATTTGGTCAATTAGCAACGAAATCGTTTGTTACATCGATAAAAGACAAGCTGTCTACAATTTCCTTGTATATAGCTTAAACCGATAGAGAATGGAATCTCTTTTGTGTCATTGTTGACCGCGAATGAAAAAGAGCGCTCTAGCGTAAAAGTTGTGGCACCTCCAACCAAAATAATCTTGATCGTGGTAATGACGTTCTTCAGTAATGGGTGCTTTCTATGGACGCGTTTAGGATACGTGCAATGTCGTCAAAATTCACCATTTTGGTATCCTTAAAGAGTGTGCCCAGAAGTGAGAGCTCTGGCGATAACACGGAAGCATCCAAATCATCACTGTACTTAGCAGCCAGGTTTGCCATCTCATCATCACACGATTGATTACTAACAGATTTCAGTAACAACCGCTCAACTATTACAAAAAACTGGTAGCTTGGCTTAGCGAACCTATTATTAATTGCTACTATGACTGAATCAACAGCTTTAAAGTAGGATGCTATTTCCTTCAGAGCCATAGCTACCCATGTGCTGCAAAATGGAGTAATTCGGGTATTTGGGTAGAACCTGTTACCATGATTCAATGACTTTAATCGTAATTTTTCTAGGTCAAACGACGTCTTTCTACATACTTCCATCTTTCATCGTTTATTATGGTTTTGAATATAATTGCTTCGCAAAAAAGTGTGGGGCATGTTCCCCGTGCTCCCAGTACTTCAGATTGGTAAAGAGCGTAATCGATTTGACACATTTTAATTATCTTGTGTGTGGAAACGTTACTTGTACGAGACACAGGCACTCTTAATTCTATGGCAGGATATGACAAAGGTTGCACTTCCAAACGTGGTCGTAATGGTCTTTGTTCGTTTCATAGACTATAAATAGAATGGGGAGGGGGGGGGGGGGAAAGACAACATGGGATTTTCTTGGTGGAATTGAGCAGTTTACATAAAAGGGGTAATCAGCAATTTACATTTGCTTGCTGTGACACTTATAATTACTGACACAGTCCCCGAATATATGTGTATTCGATCTATTATTTGCAATTACCATCAGCACATTTACTATTACCGTATTATCTACATATTTTCTATTTGGAGCAACACAAGCAATCAGTTACTGGCAAAATAGCTTCTTAAGCCGAGTGCTTTGAAGAGCACACTTACAATAAGGTTTTGTTGTAAAAACTGGCAGATCACACGACGACACATTTACGTCTTAAAACAAGCATAATGACAAAGCGAAATAATACAGACAAGAATAGTTTAAAGGGGTAGGATACACAGGATTTGCTTAAGTCACACTCTCGGAACCCCACTTATCTCGAGCTCCATACGCTAAAGGTATTTTGGTAGATAAGATTTGAATTCGCAATCTATTTATTGAAGAAGAGATGGTGCTCGTACTACCATATCAGTATCCACGATATCCACTACGTTACCACTGTAATGCAACTGATCTCACATTGTGATAAGAATACAAATTTATAGTAGCAGGTACTCTCACTGCAACGGCAAGCTTGACTTTACAGCGACAGCTTAAGTGTTGCTAGGAGTACCACATGCTTACAAAATCGTGATGCTTGTCGTCAAAGAAGAGGTGTTCATCGAAAGCGCGTGAAAACTTTGCAGGAAAACTTTGAGGGCCCTGGATCTCGGCTCCAGGGAATTAGTTTTCTAACCAAGGTCTTTAAACTGTTAATACTACTTCGTACCCTTCCTTTTTTGCGAGTCTAATGAACCATCTGTTATAAGGAACTGGGGGTTCGAACTACGTACTCTCCCCCCGGAGGGTACTACGCCTGTCATTTCCATATTACATCTTCAATGAATGCCAACGTCACAAACAGTATCTCCTCTCAAAGGTCCTTTAGATTACGACTCAGAACTTTTTTCCTGAACCCCAAAGCCATTTACCTGTAGTAGTTTGCGGGTATGACCTGTGACAAAACGTTGGAAACAAAGGCTGCATAAGCTAGTGCCTGAATTCATATCGCGTAATTGAGACCAAAGATATATAGAAGCTTTAATTCAGTTCTCAATTCAGCTCATCAGAAAGAATTATGCCAAAATGAAAGCAAAGGAAAGCACCTTAAATATTTGCAGTTTCTCATGAGTAAACTTTAAGGATTCTATAAAATTTAGAATTGAATGTTACGCAAGTCGATTTTGAAACTTCGATGTGTCATTATTAATAATCAATGCAGGTTATTCCAAACTTTTCTTTTAGCTTATTTTGTTCTTTCCACAATTCAATTTCCTGATGATTTCCTGACTGAAGTTAATTTTAGAAACACGCATTTTGATTCAGATTGGTTAGCTAACATAAGTTATATCTAAGGCGACGACTTTATGCTCTAACCCAAAGCACTGCGTTACGTTTCGCAATTATCTCTTAACACACGCAGGTCAGCTGGTATCACAAGTGAGATAAGATCTTTTGATCATTCAGCTGCCGTAGCTACGATGCTTTCATAACTGTACTGCCTTCTATAAGACGTTGCACACATTGTAAATTGATTAAATAATTACTATCTTTTCTCTTTTTTGTCTTTGACCGAACGATTGGCGTATTTCGACTAAAATGCTATTAGAATTGTCAATGGGGCAAATTGCTATCATAAAATTCATCTTATTTGCAGTAAAAGCAAATATATTAAATACTGTTGCATTTGACAAACTGTTTACATGTTATGCAAAATCATTTTGCTCATAAGTTAAATCTGAAATTCGCCTTTTCGAGGCAATTCTTTCCCGTTTCCGACACACCTGAAATGTCCAAGATGACAGAAAAGGGTTGAACAGACATTGTCGGAGGAGGCTACCCCAGTTGACAGTATACAAGAGTAACACAAAGAAATTAAAAGAACATTTTCCATCTTTGAGTCCCAGAGTTTTACAGTCGTTTTCCACCTTAAGAGCGTCTGATGGAAAGAAAGTCTGTGTAGGGTATTGTAGTTTCCAAAATATTTACGAGGTTTCACCATTTGAGATCAAGTAAATTGAAAATCCGAGCTCTAAAAATCGTGTATTGGAGATTCGAGTTTTTCTATATCAGCAATTTTAAGACTAAAACCTCAAGTCGCCCAAATTAAAGTCGAAATCCTTACTTTTTAAATTGGATATATGGTGACAGAAATCAATAGGTAAATGTTACTTGCTCTGAGAGAAGTGTTACACCCAGAACGTTTTTCGTTAAACGAGTAAAAACTCGTCAGAATGACTGTGATCACTGCTAAACTTGAATCTTTCATTTTAGTTAATCAGACGAAGAAATTTTCTTCGATATTGAAAGGTTACCAGCATATTTTACGCAAATCGCAAAATCATCCTTAGAAGGCTGATCAATGGAGTTTTTCCTGCCATGACAGCTGCATCTCTGAGCTCTACAATCAAATTTTCTCTTTCTTGATAGAAAATTAAGTCACATTTATGATATCCGATGTCAGAAGGCCTATGTTTTTTAAAAGAATTAGGCATTCTGGTTAAGTTTAAACACGGCCAGTATCAAAACCAAAACATCTTCTTTAGCAGTAACCCTCTTTACAAAGTTCCTAAGCCTACAAATGTTCCACCAAATATTAATTATGCTGCGAAATTGGTTTATTTAAATGCTGATTTCGTGACTAGCAAAAGAGTGAAGAGGTAACTTCACACTTGTTACAACTTGACAACATACTCAGTTTTCGACCTTCTTTTTTAATTCATGGGTACTTCCAATATCCATAGCTGATTTTGTATGGTTTTTTATTACTGTAGACTAATGTCCAAAATTATGTATTGGAAAACAATATAAATTTCATACCTGAGACCTTTTTTGAAAGTTAAAAGCAAAAACGTGGTCGCTTGACCTTACGTTTTATGCGACTCGAGAACATGATATATTTATGCAAGTTCTAACTTAAGTGCATTCCACCTTTGCCCCGCCTTTCTCCCATTCCTTGTCACCCCTTGCAAGACTAAGATCACTTGGCAGACATTGCATTATTTTATTGCTGACGTATGTTTATGCGTATAGTTTCTGGCAATAACGTTGCGAAACGTTTGCCAAATCTCACTTAAAGTGTTCTGCTAGCTCAGCATTATTTGTATGACTCCTTATTACACAGTGAACCATATATTTTTTCCATTGTAAGTAATTAATGAATTTCAGTTTGATCTTCAGCACTTGTTAAACATTTAGTTATTTAATTATCCATTACCTCTCTCAATCAGGTTTTATGATTGGTTTGTTAAGTTGAGGAAATCTAAAAATTAAAAGTTGTCTCAATGTAATCCAATTTTATGTCCATACAACTCTATGTCTATTATATAAGTACACCAAAACCTGTCAGGACGAATGGAACCTTGACAAAATCACCAAGTTAGAGCCCCCGACTCATTTTCACGAAGTGATGCAAAGCTGATACCACTGTTGTGTAAGTAGAGATTAGATAAGTAATGAGAGAGCGTCGCATTTTGACTCGCTGCGTAGTGAGTGGGAAGGGGTTATTTCCGTCTCTGCTTTAAATAGATGATATATATATATATATATATATATATATATACATATACATGTATGTACATTGGCGGACAAGACTAAGACATAGGTGTTAAGAGCTAGGCATCATCATATCCGGCCATCTAAGAGTACTATGATTTTCAATACCGTCCAGTCTAAATTTAGATGACACGAACCTACGTTTTATGATACCTACCTAATTTTTATTATGCCTATCTAATTTTTATTATGCCTATCTAATTTTTGTGATGCCTATCTCATTTTATGATACCTATGTTATTTTTGTTATACTTTAAGAGGGTTGTGGCCCATGCGGTGCGCTGTATTGCCACTGCCTTTGTTCCTGACGACTGTCTGAATTGACTTGTAGGCAATCTTTTGAGGTAACATATTTGTTCGGGGAAAAAAGGTGTGACTAGAGAGAACTTTGCTTAAGCCATAACCTAGTGTGTCGTTGTCCAGAATGTGGAGCATTCTGATACACTTAGGTTTAGCGCATGATCATCAAGGAGTGAGTCATAAGTATTTGACATCGCTTGCATTGAAAGTACCCTGGGTTTTTTTCCTTTTTTAGAAATTTATCTCTTTCCAAACTTAAAATCTGACTTTAGTTTTGGTTTCTTCATAAACCTTCAGCTTTCTCACGCAGGTGGAAAGAACAACGCACTTTTTGAGAAGAATAAATGTTACAGACAGGTTACAGATCGCATATTCTTTTGCGACATCGCCAACAAGGTGATATACTAAAATTCGCGCCAAATAGGGTAAATGCTTAAGTTTATTGGTAACATGTATATAGGTTAATGAGGGTCACTACTCTGTATTGACAAAATAAACACCGAAACAAATTGTCTTTCTTCACTGATAGTGTCTTCCAACATACAGTCATTAGACATAGACAAGAATGGGCCTCTATCATTACAATCTAGCTTGTTTTGGTAAGGGGCTAAAACGTTCTGGCTAGCCTGCTCATACCAGTACAATACCAAAGAATCCATGCTTGTCATAAATGCTTTTGATACTACGCTGAATGAATTGTTTCTATTTGTCTCCATTTTCATTAATCCTTTCCTTCATCTGTGTCAAAATAAGAGAAAACAATAAAAGCGGACGCCTTTTGAGGCTTTAGAAGCAGCAGCTCTTGGTCTGCTTTTTTTCGGGACTAATGCTTACTCTGCTTTCTTCCATAATTTTGAATTGTTAACATTCTCATTTTAAACACAGCATTTTGGAAATTCACCATCCCACTTCTCCTTTTCAATGCACTAATCTCAAATGAAACTTTTGCACTGACACAACCTGTGTAGACTATACCAATGCAGTACGTTGCCCTAACTGACATGCTTAATTGCCAGTGTAGACAAATCCTATAATCTGTGCTTTGCCTTATCAAAATTGGATATCTAATCTGAAAGAGTAGCTTTGTATTCTTACACACATTTACCAATGATAATCTCTTTTAAATGGCTACATTATTGTTGACAGTTTTCTGGATTCTTACTCACAACTGGTCAACATCCTAACTTTGTCTTTTGTACCATTGGCTTTTTAGGATTCTCTTGGAAATGCCAGCATACTAACTAGGGATTCTTCTTCTGGTTTGCCCTGCAAATGTCGTAAAAGCAAATACTAGCAAGATATGAATAAATTTTGTATAACACTTTTGCATGGACTCCTGTGGGATGTGACAACGTAGGCAAGTATAGACAATTTCTAATCTTCCCGTCCTCATGATTGGGTGGCATTTACGTATACTACACTACTAAGACTTTTCATTCTGTCACCATGACACCTTATTTTACTGCTTAGATCTTGAAACCTTGTATTTTGAATAGCGGTTGTATGTTGGCAAAGAAATCTTTCTTTGGTATTTTTGCCTCTAAAAGTTCACCTTTATTTTTAAGAAGAGTATCGGATCCTCTTTGGAAAGTTGATCGTGGAAGGGGTCTTACTAAATTGTGGGGAGATGTTCAATTGTAAGCTGTCTATAGAGGAGAGTTGCAATAAATCAGTCCTTAATGACAATATTAAAGTTCATTTACATTGTAAGCAAAATATCATTACATCAATCAAGTATGTCAAAAATGTTTCAACACCATTTCCTTCTATAACTTGATTCCCTTGACTTAAAGTGATTTTCGTGTATTTTCTCTAGGATTGTCGTGGCAGCTGCCATTTTCCGATATTCACCGACTGAAGGCTTGTATTTTTCCGTTTTCAGCTTATTCACATAACTTCCCTAGAATATACTTTTAAGCTAAGGAGCACCCAAGCGGAAACTTGAGTCCAGACGTATTAAAGTGAAAGAAAGAAATCGTGTATTCTGAATGTAATGACATGTTTTTTTTTAAATACACCAGAGATGCACTTCTTCAAATTAAGCTTTATATATACGATTTCCTGTGCTGTAATAATCACGATCAAATACATGAATTAACAATAAAAACGTTGCATTTTTAAAAATATTAATGATATGCCTACAGAGAGCTACAGTTGACTTGTGTTTTCTATGATATTTTGTCAGTTGGGTATAAAAAACAAAATAAATCAAAAGTCGGAAGCATTCCTTCAAATTGATAAATGTCTCACTCCTGATTTTAGGGTCTTGCAAGTAAATGCCCTCCTTTATGGATCACGCATTTTCCATTTTCCGTCCTCCTTTATCCTTATATTCAATTTCGGATGGTGACAAATTTTCTTCAATTTTTTGCATTTCACATAAGGATGACTATATCAAGTAGTTTAATCTCCATTTTATACATTTCCATTTAATACTTGACACCTCAGTCGTGAAAGTGATAACGTTTTCTAAATATCAAAAGGCCTACATAGGGTGTTTTTTAAAAGTGGTCCAGCTAAAGATCTCGGATTAAAGTGTCAGTTTCGGCTTGAAGGGACTTTAATCCGCTTATCTACTTCTTTATTTGTTTGTACAATTTGCGTGACCTCCGAAGGTTCCATCAAAGAGCCGTTGCGAGTGTTAGATACGCAGAAATAATCTCTTTTATATTGGGCTTTCAGATCAGAGGTAGTCTGGCAAGTGATATTCTAAGATACGTAAATTTTTCTCATAATCTGTATCTTTATTTCAATCCCTGCTATGACCTTTCCTCTTCAAATAGTGCTGTCAGTGCACAAGCATATCTTCAAAGAAAAATCGATCATTTCATGCAGTGAACCCTGTACAATGTCGAAAAACATCTACCACTCACGTAGTCAACCAAAGACCTTTGTAAGATCTATGTAGATTCGTGTTGCTCCCAAAGTCGAAGAACTACTGCAAACAACAAAAGTTAGATATGGTATTCTGATTTTAATACTCTCATTCATAAGCAGGCCAAAGGTTACCTACCCCGCATATTTAAGACGTTAGTAGGGACTTTGTGGAGAATTTCCTTCTGTTGTTTTGTGTTGTCCATCTCCTTTGAAAACATGTTGTTTTTAGTTGCTTCTGTCTATCAGAAATACTTTTTAGTTAAATAATTGTAACCTGTTCTTTGTCTGTATACACTTGAACTTAGGTAATGAATTTGATCATGCTAACACACCATCATCCTCTGGTTTTTCTGCTTTTAACCGGTTTCTTAATTTTTATTTACCGCTTACTCTAATTAATTAAATTACTTTTTTTTGGATTTCACATTTCAATCTACTTCAGCAATAATCTTCATTATAAGACTCGGTTTTATATAGTCTGAGTGACCCATGCTTAGAAATCTTACCAGCGTGGAGACAACGCGGAGAACTGAGCAAATTTTGGGGTTAAACTTATCATTCATATTGAATAACATCTTCCTAAACTTCTTAAACAAACAAAACCTGATGTTTGATAGCATTGAAGCAGACCATAGGGAGAACCTTCCCGTGTACAAAATTACACAAGTTGACGTCAGATTTTGTCCCAGTGCAGTAACATATTTTCAAAAAAGCATGCTACAGTCAAATTTGTACAGTTTCAAGATATCTTGATGTGGTTTGTATTTTGCATAGTGTCCAACAATTTGAATTATAATCTAATCCAATTTGATCAAATTCTGACACTTCGTATGTGTATAGAATCAATAATACGCAGGTCTCACGTAAGCGAGGCAGCACCCTTAATTTGGCCAGCCCATCTTATGTACAGGCCCTAAATCTTGAGGTCAGAAATGTCTAAAAAAGTTCAACGATCGAGAAAACAAATTTCCTTTAGGCGAAGAGGATATGTTTTTTATCAATAACATGCACCGCTTTTAGAATGCTTCGATTAGGATCATCCACTGTACTTTCTATTACTCAAAACATATAATACTTTCAGCCTATAATATACTGTCATCTTCAGCACTGTTATAATGCTTAGGCAATAAATGTAAAGGTTCCTAAAATATGTGAAACGTGCTATCCAAAACGACAAATATTTCGCTTGATGCCAACATCTACCTTTGAGACATATGGCTGCTGTGTGCGTATCATGTGTTTCGTTCCTGTGGTAGGTACACCACCAATTGTGGGTCAATGAAAGGATCTGCGCGTAGTAAACATAATTGCTGACATACAGCAATAAAATAGTTGCCAACCATTTTGGCTAACGGTCAACTCATGTGGTGAAACAGTGGTAATTCAAGTTAACTTTGGTCAACTGAAGATAATTCAGGACTAAGAAGATGTGACATAGCTTTATGGGAAACCTCAAAAAGCTAAAGCGACATTACGGAGAAGAGTCTTATGAAAAGCACACTTTTGCAATTTCCAAGACATTTAGGCGGTTGGGCAATCCTTAGTGAAATAAAATTGTATTTATGAATCTATGAGAGACTAGCACTTTTTAGAAAAAAATTAATTTAGATGAAATCAAACTGTAATTTAGAAGGAAAACTGAAAACTCAAGCATCCACCAAGCCAATGGAGTGGGGTTAACTTTTATGTTTTCTAAATATTCCAATGAACTATACTAACAGTAGTCATGGTAACTTGGGTTTCCCCATGAGGATTTCCTCATAAGTCCTGATTTTATTAAGATATCAAAATCTCAAAGTGATCCCAAATCCAGGTTCTGATCAAGATATCACAACAAAGATTCCTCTGGAGCTAGTCAGAGCACCAACATATTGTAAATATTTTAAAATGATGCGCGGAAAACGTTTTGAGCTAATTTGAAAAAACGTAAACAGACAAACAAACACACAGCTACACCATAGCAAGGACTTCTATACCATAGATAGGACCTGTCTTGACATAAGTGTCAGAAAGGCAATAGCTCCCAAGCATACCGCATCCCGTAGGACAGTCACGCATTGAGGCATAGTTTCCCGCATGATGTTCGCAATCAACGTTTTGTCCCGCATTTTCTTGGTTTTGGCCTGTTCATGAATACGTTCGAGGCATGTTAGAAAAATCAAATGACGAGACGGGATGTTTGTATCAAAAGACATTTTCTTAATGATCGAATTATGAACAGTTTTCAACATACATTTTCTTGCTCAGCACCAGTAGCAATGGGACCTCACTGCCTCTAAAAGCAATGAACCTAAGTAAAGAATAATTAATTGCCAGAGAATTTAAACGTTTTTGAGGTCGAAAGTCAATTGAAAAGGCTTTGTTCCTTTTTCACCCATCCAATATACTTGGCGCTTATTTGGACCTGGGCGCTTGTGAGAAATATTTCTAATAACGGTCATGGTTAATGGCAAAAAAATGAAAACGCGCTTATTTCATAGCCCGAACACTAAGTATCAAATATCAGAGTTGAATTAAAAGTGAAAGTGAAAAGAAGGAAAAACCTATTACCAATACTCTTAGGCTTTAAAGATAACTATGTTTAATAAGTTGCTTTACAGAGTTAAGGGACAACCGGTCACTCATACATAATTCACCAACTGTTTGCTTCAGTATCAACTTTTTGTAGGGTTGGTCAATAGTTAACCTAGGTGTGCTCTTTGTCTCTAATAAACATGTAGTGAGATACTTTACTTTTGTTGAGGATTTTATAATTATATCCGACGTCTATGAGAAAACTGGTGCGCTGGCCAGATTCCATGGTGTCTAGTTTGATAGAAGTCGAAGAGATTTTAAAAAACAACACTAGTCATGTTCTTTTTACGCGTTTACTTGATGGGGTTGTAAAAATTGTAGAATTTTCTGTAGAAGTAGAAAGGGTGGTCGTGTGTAATGAATAGAAGTAAAGTTATGATTGAGATCACCGGAGCTTCGAGCCCAGGTCGGAGGACTGTAAATCTGCCGCCTTTTCTATTGAGCAAAGCAGCTTAATGCAGAGCATAGACGATCTTTTGTTGTGACCTGCCGGCACTACAAAGCACAACGTTGCATTAATACCCTTCCAACCAATCAGTGCTGCTTACCATCAAATTGGCCAATGAAAATTCTTCTACTCAAAAATGGCCTTTGTTTGAAAGTGTGGTAAGGTGTTAATGACATATTTCAACTTTAGATTGATCACGTGAAAAGCTGAGAAGAAAATTTTAATGTTTCGAACCCCTATGATGCAGCAGAAACAATAACACGAGCGCAAGGAACTAAAGGGCTCCACTACGTGGGGCAAAAATCAATCTTAGGAAGGAAAAACCGAAGTCATCAACACAAAATCTCGACTTAAAAGCATCTTTAAAAGCAATTATTAGAAGCTACGGATGCTACAAAACAACACAGAATTTAGTGTTTGACACGAAGTGATTAGATAGTGTATCAAATCAAAGATCTTTGATCAAATTTGACCTGAGATTTATGTGATATACTTTTAAGATTCTTTTTTCTACTGGTGAGCATGAAAAAATCAAGCACGTAAACGATGCTTTCTGCAAAGTGGATGTTCCTTTAATACAATGACCCATAATAACTTTTCTCACAACTGCGGTTATAAACCCCTCTTACAAACCGATACTTTGGCTTTAAAGAAAGTGAATTCAAATTAGCCACAGAGACATCTCCCAGTAATTGCTTAAAGACACAAATTTAAACGTTTCTTCGCCATTGGGCTGATATAAGTATTATTACAGATAAATTTGACAGTGTTGTTATATGGCGAGAAAAGAAATGGCCGTACACCTGAGCTTAAACACAGCGTCTCACGACTGAAATCCTTGACCACGACAATGAAATTACAATTATTGTTTCTAATACTATGCCTATTGTTAATTCTGTAGTTGATGAAAGATACTTCACTGAAATA
The DNA here is from genome assembly GCA_024741275.1 of Chironex yamaguchii. Lineage (NCBI taxonomy): Eukaryota > Metazoa > Cnidaria > Cubozoa > Chirodropida > Chirodropidae > Chironex > Chironex yamaguchii. The sequence continues at coordinate 24,943 of JANTCA010005021.1, forward strand.
TACGTTGTAATTTCTATACGTATCGCGCCCATAGGATAGATTTAGCGAAACACAAAGTCTTCCAAATAACAAAGTTTACTTTTACTCCTGCTCTTCACACAAATTAGTGGATTCGAGATGACTGTTACGTACGTCATTACATTATTCCCCCCTTTTTAGATCGACACTAGTTATCACATCCGATGGAACTTGGAATCCGTATCGATGAACAGGTCGTCGATTTCTCAGACGGTCGTCGTGTCTCGGATGGTTCAGTTCTCGTTCATTCGTACAGGGTCGTCATCATCACTGGATTCTCTTTGTTTGTCTTGTGATAAGTTCCGCGCAATCTGACGTGCTGTCTTACTCTGTGCAGTTAGCTATCTGTGGTCCTTACCCGCGTGTAACTGTATGAGGTGTCTTGTCAAAAGCTGTTGATAACTTGTTTTGCTTATCCTGTTTTACTAGGACAGTATCATCTACTTCTAAACTACTCCGTCTGTTATGTCTACGTTTGTCAGCATATTCTTTCTGGTAGATCTTGCTGTCTGCATCTAATTCTGCAACAAGATGTCTCTCGACAATGTTACCCTTCGGCAAAGTGGACAGCTTTCCGCGAACTTGTGGATTAAGTAGTACGACAGACGGTATTTTGATAGTGTAGTGTGGCGTCGTCCTTTATCGTAGCAAAAAATTTGAAATTTCTTGCTGTCACGCTTGACATTCTATGTGCGCTGTTCTGATTGCTTTGCTTAGTGGTTGCATAAAGCAGGCTACTTCTAAGGGCTTATTTGTAAATTTAGACCCATAAAGGAAGAGACAGAAGTCTTGAAAAGCCCGTACGATCGCCAAGGCGCCCTCCTCTGTTCAAAGTATCTGATTGACCTTTACTCCTGCTCTTCGCACCGATATAGACAGCAAGGGGAAAATATTGCCTTTTTACAGGATTGCGGGATGACTGTTATGCACCTAATTACCTACAAGGACGCCATAGCAGAGGGCGATGTCCTTAGAGAGCTGGAATAGGGGGCAAAAGTGCCCTTTTCTGTTTTTATTTATAACTTTAATTTTTTAGATTTTCTTTCGTTTGTTCTCCTATCAAGATCGACAAATGTCTACCCTTAGAAAGTCATTCAGCAATCACCACATTCCAGTCTGCTGCTTTTGCACAGTTTCAGTAACTTTTTTATTTGTCATGAGAATTTAATGCGAAATTTGATAGCATTCAAACTAAGACAGACTAATACACCTCATCAATATACTCAGAAAAGCCAGATATTTAATATCTGACTTTTACCATACACATATTTTGTAAATGTAGCAGTGTTCAGAGTGATCAGAGCACATGCTTTGCTGTCTTCTAGTGTTGTTAATTCTTAAAAATCTTGTGTGACGCATTCTTAAAATTGCCAAGGCCAGACAACAAACGGGACCTCGACAAAGAAGCTTGCCCAAGCAGTTTCACAACTAGGCCAATCTAACCTTTCCTCGGCTTTCTTTCAAAGACAGCAAGAACAAAGCGACGAGTGTACCACGGTAAACAGATTGGAGGAAAATGATGATGTTTCTTCACAAAATTTGCCACCAGCAGAGAATATTAGATTTTTAGAGACTGGAGAAATCTGCAGGATACTTTACTGTGGAAGATAGAAAGGAAAGTAAAAATGGGGGTAGATATTTCCAAGCAGACTGGTTTAATAAATTCTCTTGGCTTTGTTATAACAAAGAAACAAAGAAGGCGTTTTGTTCAGCCTGCAGCTCTCATAGTTCTTCGAAGAAACGGACCTTTCAGTCAAGATTTGGAGAAGGGTTTGATAACTGGAGAAAGACTGGAGAGAAGCTTAAAGAACACTAGCAGTCGTCTGTCCACAAGGCAACATGTGCTACAATGGCGAGAGACCAGCAGTCAGTTGCAAAAACAGTCAGCTCTCTACTAATGAAGATGCAGTCACTTTATCGTGCAGGGCTGATTTCACATCTTGGCTCACTGATGACTCTTTGAACTCAGAGAATTACCATTCGTAGAAGATCGAACATGGCTTCAAATATATACCAGTTCAATTTAGAACAAGTACAAAAAGACCCGGTCTTTATACAACTTCACACAACATTATACAACTTCACACAACATCTTGGGCAAATAGAAGAACATGCTTGTCTTGACAGCATCTACTGGCTGGCATCACAGAAAAGGATTTTTACGCAATTCAAGCTGATGAGTCATCTGACATTGACGAAAAGGAGCAACTTCCTCTTTCTATCAGAACTTGCCAGGTACGGATTCAGACGGGGTTGACAAGCTGGAAAAAACGGTCAGATTTCTGGAAAACGTTTCTATTACACATAAAGAACACCTGCTCCAACTCCTGATAGACGGGAAAACAGAAAGAGCGTATTTCATTTAACCTATAACAGTGTGGATGTCTACCCTTGTATCCCTCTAGAAGCTTAATATTTGCATGGACATTTGACCGTAATTTCATAAACGAATAATTATTCGAATACCCACTTCTTTAAATAGGTCTTTTGTCAAGTATACAAAATATGGTGATGTGTATGTCAATGTGTTAAAGGTGCTGTCGAACATTTCAATGTCGCACAAAAACAACACTTATCCTACTGTTTCGTCATTGCTTATTGCAAAATACAACAATTGGAGAAGAAGAAAAAACCCCGTGCCCATTCATTTTGTCCCTTCAAACTCGGCGAAGACAGGAAAAAACCCGGTTGCTCAAAGAGAGGTTGTGGGTTTAATTGGAGTCTTTGAATTTTTTTATTTTACATCGAAATATGAAAGAATGCAACAACTAATATTATAGAATGAATCATGACTGCGTAATTCTGCTTGATTATTTCTTTTAGTTACTTTTTATTTAAAAAGTGTGCTGCCTGTCAAAAAGTGGCTGTTCCCAATTTATATAAGGACGTGGTCCTAACTTCTTTCCATGTTCTCCGCTCCCGATCCGCGGGTAAACCAGGTAATCTCAAAGTCTAGATCCGCGCCTGCCTGTTCTGATAATTATGATACTTCTGAATGTACTAGTAGCCTCTCTGCGGATTCACTTCTTCCTTACATAAAAGATATTGATTAAAGAACATTACTGGATGGTCAAAAGATGAATGCGATAGGATTTGATAGAGCAGTTGCAATGAAATCTCTTCCTAAGAAACTAAAATCGGAAACTGCACCCAATGCCATATATGTCCACTGTTTTTCTCACTGTAATGAACTTATTGTCAAAGGTGCAATAAATGAAGGCGATTTGCTATCAAATTCTTTAGACCTTTGCGGTCAATGTATGCAACGGTCGGGGCATATCCTAAATGCATACTGCCTTTTTAGAAAATCCAGAGGGATTATGAGTAAGACTAGGAAAGTGACAATTTCAAAATATTTCGACTGCAAAACCTTTTTGTGACAAAATGGGCCACCAGAGGTCAAGCTGCAAACGTTGTGTTTGAAACATTTGATGAACTTTGGCAAACATTTGAAACAGAGAAGATGATTCCTCAATTCCCGAAGAAACTGTTGCCAAGATCCATAGAAATTCTTAGAATCATCTGTCCATCTTTGAATGGCACAAGGAAGCTTCTTAGCTTGTCAGTGAAATTGTCACAAAAAACTTGAGGGAATGGATATTTCAGCTGATTATGCTCTTTATATTATCAGACATGTAATCCGTAGTTTTCAGGAACTGAGCTGCGAAGAAGAAATTAGTAGGATTTAAAAAGAGAAAAGGAATGTTCTTGGTATCTAGCTGATGTAAATGCCCTGCGGCAAAGTAAACTACCAAAACACCTCGATGACTCCATTGCTACTGACAGTTTTTCAGTTCGAAAAGAAAGATACATTGGCAGAATATAGCAGCTATACAATGACGCCATCGATGCTCTCATGCCAGTATCCACGAAAGATTTGATCAAGAAGAATAATCGCTTGTAAGACAATGAAGTATATTTTTTGCTGTTCTCCGTCAAAGAAAGAAATGTCACTGTGACAAACATAGTAAATAGTCTTTTCGATAATGATTAAAATCATTAAATTATTGAGTTGATTTTAGTCATTAAATGATTAAAATCAACTCAATAACGTCTCAACAATCCTCGGTTTGTACAAAGCTGAAATAAAAATAAAATCAAATCTGTTACACTAGTTTCAACGTTGACAGAAGTCTTCAATGTCATGCCACCCGCACAAATCCAGTGGTCAGAGATGTTGAATTTGTATTACACTATTCCTCTGGCATCCGCCTCGTGCAAGAGAGCACACAGCACAATGCGGAAATTGAAAACTTGGCTACGGACCATTACTGGTGCAAATATCTTCAATGAAATCATGTTTGCTAACATACAAAAAGTGCACATGGATAACATGAGCACAAAATCAGTAGCTAGAGAATTTGTCAAGAAAAATGAAGAAAGAATAAATTACTTCGGACGTTTTACACCGTAAACAAAAACAGTAAGGCCTATACATGTTGAACATTTTAACATGTTCTCTTTATCTATAAACGTACATTAGATGAATTTTTCCTTTGTCAGTGCAAATGCTCTCCTATAAAAGTCTGCCATCTTTGCCCTAATGTGGCTCCGGCGTCCATGGTGACCGATTTCGTCAGAGACACTAATTCTGACTTTGAGGAACATCGCATATGCACAGATTATAAATCATATGACGAGACATAAACTCTCTCAACTTGCAGAAAAGTAAAGTGGCAAACCAGAATATTTTTTTAAGAAGTATGATACCCTAAGTCTGTTTTGCTGGCCAGATTTTGCTTTCTAAAGGATTATTTATTCGAACAGGAAGGGGTGTAATCGACATGATATGCTCTCTTCGCCAGGTTGCTGAAAAAGTAAGGGAGAAGAATAAGGAGCTTTGCATGATATTTGTTGACTTAACAAAAGCCTTCGATACCATCAATAGGGAAGCACTTTAGAAAGTGCTAAAGAAATTAGGTATTCCAGACAATATGCTCAACGTAATTGTATCATTTCATGAGGGTATGAAGGGTGCTGTGGTGTCTGACGGGGAAATATCTGATCCGTTTGTTGTCACAAACGGCACAAAGCAGGGCTGTGTCATGGCTCCCGTCCTTTTTGCACTGTTTTTCTCTGTAATGCTTCAACGTGCTTTTAGTGATACAAGAGACGCTGTTGAGATTCAATTTTGCACAGATGGGGGACTCTTCAACCATCAATGATTCAAAGTAAAGACAAGCATCATTCGTGATCTTCTTTTTGCCGATGATGCAGGTTTAGAAGGTCAAGAACTGTTGAACCGTTTTTCTAAGGCATGCAAGGCTTTTGGTCTGACAATTAGCATAAAGAAAACTGAAGTTGTCCACCAGCCACCCCCTACTCCAAAGCAGATCAGAGGTGCCAAACAAACTCCTCTTGTTTCATCAGTTTCCAACTGTCCCCATAACAGTTGATGGTCAAAACTTGAA
>JANTCA010005032.1:6189-30340 GCA_024741275.1 Chironex yamaguchii
TATTATTTTTTTTTATTTAATTTAAATACCCCCCCCCCCCTTTTTTTTTTAATAGGAAGCCATTGTTCTATAAATAACATATCTGAAGAATTTTAATGCCTCTTTTATTAATTTTGTGACACTAATCTGTCCATTTGTTACTTCATTGTACTTGGTGTAAAGAAATCAACGATATCACACCGGATACACTAAGCCTCAGTAGAACTCCGAAGCAATATTCTGACAAAACAATGTGATCAGTATCAGACAAAAAACCGCATGGATGAGTCAGTTAGTAAAAACATCGTTATAATAAGCTCTGAAGGTGGTGAAGTGAGTAAGTAAGGCAAGCGGTAAACTCTTTGGAGTACATTGATTACTGCAATAAATACTACATAGTTATTAATGTTAATAAGTAATAATAGACCTTTAATCTTGTCCTTGACAATGGCGCATACCGACGGTTGGCAAGACAAATAAGTTAGGCTTTATAGCTAGGTTAATTACAGGAAAGAGATGTTACATTACTGAATTAATAAAAAAAAGACTCCAAGTCTGCCAAAATCTTGCTGTCTTTTCCAAGTTTCAGTATCAAATTTTTTGAGCTCAATACAACAGTCTGTCATCTATTTACATCAGCATGTTATTACCAGCTATTTAATAAAATTTTAATCAACAAACTCAATCCTTCCTCTCGCTTTTACATATATACATTTTGGTTTTTCTTTTGGTGAAGTTTCCTTACAACTTTTATTCCTTCGTGCGTACATGGTATGGACGTCTAGAACCTTCTAGAACGTGGTATGTATACCTAGAACCTTCTAGAAACCTTCCCTGTGCTGCAGGAACATTACTGATGCAATATTTACACGAAGCTTCTAAGAAAGTTCCATTTGATTTTATTTTTTTCTAAAAGCTTCTAGAATGTTCTGCTGTGTGCTATAACATTTTATACTGTTCTGGAGAGTTCTACTGGTTTCTAGATGGACTTCTCAAACCTATACAAGCAGTTCCTTTCCACAAATTTTATTACTTTGGTTTAAGATGAATGTAATTAAGCTTTGATGGAATATGGGCTCAGAGAAACATCTCAAGCTGTAAAGAGATTTTAGAGGATATACTACTGGAATTTGTATATCACAGCCTAGTTGTTGAAGTTTTCCATCCAGCTAACATATACTCTCTACTCGCCATTTATTAAACCGGAATGTATTTTGTATTTACAGTGTTTAAGATACGAAAGAACATATGGGTTATCCTTGTCGGATATTGAAGTATTTCCCTCCAACGCTGTTTTTCTTCATTAAACTATTTCTTATATTGGTAATCAATGCTAGACTGTCTTTCAAATGTTACCTCAAGGTATTTCCACTTCACAGAGTTGGTAATGTGTGTGGCACTCTGCTTGTGAGATTTGACTTTATCACAAAGTTTTAACCATTCATACGATGAGTTACGATAGTACAAAATCTTGTTACATGTTTGCGCTTAAGAAAAATAAAGTTTGAGGAGTCTTGAACGTCACAGTTGAAAACAAACACTTGAGCGGGTATAAAATGCAGTGAATTTGCAGCTATTTACAAAGAGTCAATTTGGTTATTTATTGATTAAGTCAAATATACATTTTTCGTCTTCACATTGCGAGGTCTAGTGCAAGATTTGTAGGCTACCACGTGAAGTTTTTTGAGTTTGGAAAACTTTTTTCATACTGACTTTCCCGCCTCCTGTGCCTGTTGCTAGATTATGGTGTAATGTGATAAACTATAGGACTTCAGCTACCTATTACCAGAATAGGAGGGTCATTTGAGCGGTAAAGCTTACCAAGATCTCTTCACCAAGAAACCTCGTGTCGTATTCCCTCATCGAACAGAAATCAATTACTCTGGATAATGAGTTCGCCAATGTGAATACTAAGTTAATCGCAGAATAGATGCAAGGGTTTTCTTCAGGCTGGTTTTGATGCTTTTTATGCATACCTAACATTAACTGGTTGAAATATGGATTTATATATTAGCGAATTTGGATACGAAAGGACTCAACCATTATATTTTTTGATAGTTTTCTTTGTGACAAATACATTCAATAATTAATTTGCAATACTTGTGTCTCTTTTGATCAAAGACAGAGAAAAATTTCGTGGAATATGCGGTGTTTTCAACTAGATTTTTTGTTAATACATTGATATTTTTTGAGAATGAAGGGATACTGAAGTGTTTTAAATCAATGATTGAGAGGATACACTTTACGGTATCTATTTTTCACACAAAAGACTATGAATGGCCCCATGTTATGAAATCTGACGATACTGTATTGCAACGTCCTATTCAGAACCACATTTTTATTTGGAGAGAAAATCGATTTCTTGATCGGTTTTTCTATTATGATCTTGGTCTTGGAAGCCATGTCGAAGTAAAAAACATTCAAATTACGCGGGCTTTGCAATATTTTGTTCTAAAACAATTCCTTGCTCGACCCAGTCTTTGCGTATAATCAGCGTGATTCACCTCCTTGTAAAATATCCTTTGAGTTTTGTTGATAAGATGGCAGATGCTAGTTTTGATGTCGATAGGACTGATGTCGATCAACAAAGAATGAAGATTAATGTGGAACGGAATAGATATCCTTATAGCATTGTATGGACGCCTATACCACTACTGACGTAAGTTTGTGTTTCGTTTCAAATGTCTAGGTGACATTTTATCGTGTTTTGGCAAGAGCTTGGAACAAATTTAATCTGCCTAGGCGAAGTTTGTGTGGGTTCCTGGAATTAACTTAAGTTTTTAAAAAGCAGATCTTACGTCAATGTTTTAAATCGGATTTCTGTACCAAACACATTGCCCGTAAAGAAGCCTTATAAACGGAAATGTCAACTTACATAGTAATACCAGTATGAGTCTACTATCATCATCGACTGAAACAAATGGAGGCGATTACTAAAACACAGTCACAGGTGATTTCCATGAACAGTACATACGTCGGGTTCTTATCTTTGCAGGTGCATGTGTGGAAAGTGAAAAATATGATAATTTATACGTTTCTGTGTTCAAGTTTTTAGTACTTAGGTATGAACACATCCTTGAATCCAGTGCCTCGATCTCAGTGCCACGGTAAAACTAAGAAAGAATTGGAGAATTTAATATTTGACAATATCTCTAAAGGGTATTTTTGCAAAAGAAATGGTTAAATTGTCATCATGTGGAGGCACTTGTAGTCCACCAAGTGGTTCCAGCTATATAATCCATAAGAGACCTACTTGAAATTTTATGCATGCATTTATTTCTGTTCATTATTAATGTTTCTTTGGGCTTATTTTGCTAGCAAAAAAGTGGATTGAAGTAAGGTATTGTGGACATAGTAAAAGTAATTTCCAAAGGAAACCAAAGATGCTCAATTTAGGAGCCTCCCACAATGAGTTATTAAATGTAATGCTGTAATAGCATGTTGCCAGACCAAGGGCTGCTTATGCTGCTATTGTAATTGTTATTTGTTTTTCTTTTCAGATGGCTGTTTCCATTTTTAGGACATATGGGAATTGCTACATCCTCAGGAGTTATCAGGGACTTTGCTGGACCATATTTTGTATCTGTAAGTTGAATTATTTCCACTATGGCAGTGATGGCTTATGGCATTATTAGTGTTATTGGTCTTATAACTGTTTTTTCAATACCTTTTTAATAGCCTGGTGTTGTTCGTCAATAAGCCTTTGTGAATTTCACCCATCCTGAGTCTAGCAAATTTGGAATCATGGCGCTATACAGCCACTATGTATTGTGAATAATCATTTCCTTTGTTTTTTTGTTAACAGGAATTGATAGCTTTGTTATAGAAGGCTGGGATTAAAACCTTTATTCCTGCACACATGTTATCAGCCTTTCATTTCTAATGACAGAATCTTTTCTTGCAGCTGTACTTATAACAACTCATTTCTGCTGTGGGCCACCACTGGGCTATGGGGGTACTAAAGTCTCCTTACAAAACAATTGGATGCCCTTGTTATTAATCAAGTACCTTCTTATTTATATTAGCAAATTATTAGGTGTAGTATTTAAGGAGTGTATGCTGCTGTAGATGTTTATGTTTCCAAATAAATGATATAAAGTAATTTGATTTGCAATTTGTTTTGAGTGATTGCTGAAGATTTATGTGTTGTATTTTCTAAAGAAACCATCATCAGTTGATAAACACTTAAGTCAAGACAGTCCATGCTAAAATATGTAATCTTGTAAACAAATCTCAGGTAGATGCCCTTTTTGGCTGTAAAAGTTCCCTTCTCCCTGTGCAGCTGCCGACAGCAAAATTCCTGGATATAGGACAGTATTGTTCCAACTTAGCATGGTCTCTTGTGTTTAATATAACATATATAATTTTTAGTTAGTGAAGATGTATGTTAGAATTATAAATAGTTTCCAATTTTATGACAAAAGAACAGCCAAACTAATTGATTGATATAAATAACTTTGAAATAGTGCTATGGTGAAGGTTTACATCTCAAGGTAGATCTTAAACTTGTGATATTACGAGTTAATACCCTGCCTTTACATTTGAAGACTCAAGACAAACTACATCTCAAATGCTTACTAATTGACTCTAAAGGACTGACCTTATTCTAATAACTGGCTATCAAAGCACTCACCATGAGTTTGTGTTTGAAGTGAGGCAGAGGTTGTGTGTAAGCACTAGTGTGGGTTTCTTATGATGCAATACCACTGCCAAAAATATGAGCTTGTTTACAACAGTCTCTTAAAAATCGCGATAGAGCAGAGGTTATCTAGTTAAAATCTTTCAGTGTTTTCTTTCAAAATATAAGCTGTCAGGTAGTGTTTGGGATTATATTGTTCACAGATGTATGTATACAGTACCTTTCCTTTTTACTATTCAAAAGGTTTTTCTTGTCATTTATATGTAGGAGGATGATATGGCATTTGGCAGTCCAACAAAGTAAGAATAGCTTTCGTTCTTTCAAAAGTGAATATGTGAAGATGTCTACCTTTCAGAGGCAGTGAAATCTTTTAAGACACGATCAGCCATATCTTGAGTATTTTCAGTTCATGGAATTCCTCAAAAAAGCAAAGAACACACCTTGACAATTATGTGAAAGCATTTTGATCAAGTGTTACCTGGGCACATCATCGTATCCATAAAGTAATGCAGAACTAGGGACTTTTATGCAAACTCTCTAAAAGGCAAACAGCTTGATAAATAGAAACAAGAGCTGAGTAGAATTTTATTCATGGTACAACATGGCATTAAACAATGGAAATACCATCATGAGCTTCTGTTCACTTGTACCAATGTAAAGCAAACTTCTGACGTTTACTACAAGACAGACATTAGGAAGCTAGCAGCAGTAAATTAATTAACTGAAATATAAACAATGTTAGGTAGATGAGGAGTATGACACTAAGTGACCAAACCAGTGTAGACTTTTTGCTACTTGTCATGTAGAACAATAGACGAATTGAGTTTCTGAGCAGATTTAATAACTTACCACATAAGTGCATGAGTACCAGCTTAATAGTTCAAATTGACAGACATGCAATGCATATGCTATCCTGTATCATTCTCAGTGCAGCCTGAAGTGTGTTTCTTTTTGAATGTTTAGCCTAATATGTTAGATGTAAAGTTATAATTGTAAAGTTTATTGTGCTGGTTGCTTTCTTTAGCAATGTTTTATTGCCTTTTGAGTGCTTAATATGTATTACCCTTTTTCTTCCAAGTTGAGTTTCATAAAATGTAGTTTGTGCAATGTCAGTATGTTTATATACTGTCAATATCTGTGTAATGTATATTTGGTTGCAAGTATTTTCATTGAGTTATTTATTAAAGTTTTAAATTTCAACTTTTCTGTTTACTTACACTTTTCTTGAATGCTTCGTGCTTTATGTATGTTTTAGGTACTGGCAGCTGAATCCCGTCAAAGTCAATAGCTTACAACAAAACTGGGATTCTGCTGTGTCAGCTGCCTCAGAAGAGTACAAGCACCATATTGTAAGATACATGTAAATTTTGTTGTTATCTGTCACTTACTTCACCAGCAGAATCAATAAATACATTTTACTTTGATGATTCACGTCATTGAAGATTCTAGATGAAGTTAATTACTTGCATTGTTTTAATCTTTGCACAAAAGAAGTGGAAATTCCACTTCCCATGTCTTAGTGTGTAAGTATTAAGATTTTTACTGACATGCGCGTACTTTTTCTGTTGCTTGTACATAATCAGTGTAAATGTAGCAGAAATTGACATATGAATAAATATTTTACCCATGAATGTTTACTATGTCCCTTATCACTGCAAATATAATATCCAGGATTGGGATGAAGGAAGCAAGCATTGGAAGAAAAATGGAAAACTTTCTGGAGGCCAACTGCAGCCTTGTATGATACCTGTTATAAGCCTAGTTCAATCTATAAACAAGTCTTTAAATTCGAATTTTAGCTTGTTACTTTACACTTGTTTAAGTTCAATCAGATGTTCAGAACAGTGGAAAATAATACAATATGTAGATGAATTATTGCAAGTCTTTCAGGACTAGTCTAATTATTTTCTATTTGGTCAACATAATTTAATGATGTCAACTGTAGTCTTAAAATTAGCACATGTGTGCATCAATGTTTCTGTCTTCTGTAGCATAACTTGTTTTGTGATAACTGCCATTCACATGTGGCGTTGGCTTTGAACTTGATGGAGTATGGTGGCTCTTCAAGTTGGAACATGGTCTCACTTTGTTTTATGATGTTGTTGAAGGGGAAATATATCAGGTATGTACAATTGTCTAATCATAATATTTTTCTGATGTAATTGATCGACAGGTGCTACAGTCCATTTACTTTTGCCCAATATGCAAAAGGTTATGGTTGGCTGCACATCTACCACTGTCTTGGTTAATGACTGAGTCCACACTTACTCATTGGACCCTGAATGTGGCTTTTTCATTGGCAGTTATACTAAGAATGAAAATAGAAAGATTTTCTAGCATCTTAGCCAAGTAGCACTTTTCAAAAAGTGGTTTTACAATAATGGCTAAACTATGGCCACTCAAATTGTAGTCACAGTAAGGAAAACACTTTTAGTCTTGTCTTTGGTACACCATTTTTCGAGGTTATATTCTTTTTCCGTACATATCATAAAGCTGTTTAAGGTTCATGCTGGTGTTGCATCGTTCATTTTCTTTACTTAACACTTGGACTTTAATGTTATGGATGGTACATGTTGGTTCTGTTGTTAGGTTCAGGTTATGAATTCTGTAGTTGTTTTCAATGCGATTAAAAGTTTGGGTATGGTAAGAGTAAACGTAATTCCTTTCCTTGCTCTCGTGACTGATGTCTAGTTTTGATCTTTGTACTTCTGTGATTTGTTTGTCTTGTAGTGTCTATGGATTTGTGAAGACCTGGCTGCCATTCCTGATACTGGTTGCTTTGATCCTCTGCTTGGTACTGTTTATACGTGTTTGATGGTGTTAGCCTGTGAAATTGTACAGCAGGAAATTTAATTGGCTGTATATACTTATAATGCATAATGTAAATACAATTTGTTGTCCATTTTCTAATGTAAGAGACATAACAATTCCATAATAGTGAGACCCACATGTCATGGAAGTTAAAAAAATATTGATTCTCAATTTTTCATTGACAACAACACTCTATTAACCCTTGTTTCCTGTTTTTCGGGCTTGACCTTTAACATAATCTAAGATAGGAATGCTCTTGCAGTTGACATTTAAGCTATGACAGATGTATTCCTATTATATTAATATTGCCACATCATTATTTGACAGTTCAACATTAATTCTCTGCACATTTAATCTGTATGAAAATTGATAGTACATGAGCTTGACATTTGCCCTTTGGGTTAAGAATATTGTGAAGCACAGTACACCAGTCCTTTGAAGGGAAGTATTATTGTCTTAAGGTGGTATGATCCACCCTCAAAGTTACTTTTTCTCATGGAAAGTATGTAGAAACTTTATGTTGAAATGTTTTTGTAGTAATCAGCAATAGAGGGTGTAGGTTTCCTATGTAGTTGACTTGAAATATTTAAAAGTTTATACACATATACATGCTAGTTTTCCTGCCTTTTTTCTGTGTCTGTTTTTTAACAATGAAGTATCAATTTATGTTAAAAGTATTGCATGGAGTATGAAGTGAAATGGCTGCTTTATTGTAATTATGTTTTGCTAGTGTTTAAGCTGTGCTTTTTGTATTTTTCTCACCTGAAGTTACTCAGTTTGAAATAGCCTTACTGGTGTTGATCACAGTTTACTTTGTTCTCTTGTGATCATTCTATTGTATTTGTGACTTTTTTGATTGACAATTTGCTTAACATCTTTGCCTTTGAACGACTTCTGTATTTATAACCAGTGAAAATGAGATATAAACAGAGAATGGTGTCTAGAAAGTAAATTTAGTAGTTACTGTTGAGTCAGGGTTTGCAAGTGCTCGCAATGTTGTCCAATGATATTCATGAGTTGTTGCAAGAATGAATGTATTGTATGATATTGCATTTGATTGCCTATCTATCATATTTACTTACTGTATACTCTGCTCCTACCCCACCCTTACACATGGCTTATATGTTCCATTTTACTTCTTTGCTTGTCCAAAGAAATTTTTTTGATTTAGTTTATTATTGTGAGACTTATGATGTCGGAAGTCCAGAAAATTTGGTTGAACAAGAGCCTTAAATGTGCTAGATTACTTTTTTTAGGTCAATGAGTTTTTCCTGAGCTCAAAATCACTTGCTGTAATACTTAATGGTCAAAATTCTGAAAATTTGATTAACTACTAAGGCTTACATGTTAAGATACATCTTGGCACATTGTCAAAAGGTTTTGCTGAGTTTAAGTTACTTTATGATAATAAAAATAAAATATTTGTTATGATTTTTTTCCCACTTTTGTTTTGCTTTGTTTGTGTTTTGATTTTGCCTTGTTTCTGTTTTTATTTTGCTTTGTTTTGTGTTTTCATTTTGCTTTGTTTCTGTTTTCATTTTTCTTTGTTTTGTGTTTTGATTTTGCTTTGTTTGTGTTTTGATTTTGCTTTGTTTGTGTTTTGGTTTTGTATTGTTTTGTGTTCTCATTTTGCTTTGTTTGTGTTTTGAATTTGCTTTGTTTGTGTTTTCATTTTGCTTTGTGTTGTTGTGATTTTGCTTTGTTTGTGTTTTCGTTTTGCTTTGTTTGTTTTCATTTTGCTTTGTTTGTGTTTTCATTTTGCTTTGTTTGTGTTTTCATTTTGCTTTGTTTTGTGTTTTCATTTTGCTTTGTTTGTGTTTTCATTTTGCTTTGTTTGTGTTTTGAATTTGCTTTGTTTGTGTTTTCATTTTGCTTTGTGTTGTGTTCTCATTTTGTTTTGTTTGTGTTTTGAATTTGCTTTGTTTGTGTTTTCATTTTGCTTTGTGTTGTTGTGATTTTGCTTTGTTTGTGTTTTCGTTTTGCTTTGTTTGTTTTCATTTTGCTTTGTTTGTGTTTTCATTTTGCTTTGTTTGTGTTTTCGTTTTGCTTTGTTTTGTGTTTTCATTTTGCTTTGTTTGTGTTTTATTTTGCTTTGTTTGTGTTTTGATTTTGCTTTGTGTTTTGAATTTGCTTTGTTTGTGTTTTCGTTCTGCTTTGTGTTGTGTTTTCATTTTGCTTTGTTTGTGTTTTCATTTTGCTTTGTTTGTGTTTTCATTTTGCTTTGTTTGTGTTTTCGTTTTGCTTTGTTTGTGTTTTCGTTTTGCTTTGTTTGTGTTTTCGTTTTGCTTTGTTTGTGTTTTCGTTTTGCCTTGTTTGTGTTTTCGTTTGTTGTTTTGTTTTTGAATTGGTGTTTGAAGCTCCTGGTACCAATTTTCCTTTCAAAAAACTTATGGGATGTTGTTTGGTCTTTTAAAATTTTTGATATGAATTGTTTGTTGTTAGGACGTGTACGGAGTATTTTTATTCCAATAACAAGAGAACAAACGTGTAGAAGGTCTATAAGAGACGACACGACACACTGCAGATATTTCCAAGCCTTTTTATTGTCTAAACCGGATACATTTTTGCGTGCTGGACAATATATCTGCGATTAGAAAATCTTATACGCAATCATTACTTAGTTTATCAGTGACTTTCTTCACATTTACAGTGCATTGTTGATTCACAAGCTACAAAGGAACAATCATAAGCAACAACGTCTACATGCTTGATGCAAATGTGACAGCTACCGTGTGAAATGATTTTAGAAACACCTTTTTTGCCTTGAGAAGTGCGAGGCAAAGGTAACAAAAGAACTAGAGATTGTGGTACAGAAAGATCAAGACAAGTTAGTGTACTCAGTATTGAGTAAACCATTTGTAAATGACAAATAAGCACCACGTCCACAACCAAAGATTACAGAATGTTTCGTTTACTCAAACAAGTTTGCAAATCGTGCTTGCTTTGCATGCTAGAGCAGGATTTTTACACATAGTGTTGCAACATCTATAACATGTATGTCTCTTATAAAATACACGTCCGATAACTAGCTCAGAAGAAAATCTCTGCCAAAAAACTAATTTGGTTTGATGGATAGGAGATTGTCGCAAAATGTGATTACAATGTGTGCTTTAAAAACTGAGCTTGAATCTAAAAGATCCCATTAAAACTCGCAAATATTGATTCCACTGTGCACTTCTAATGCCATCGTTTAATTTGCTTGGCTTCTAGGTGTAACTGATATGTGAGGCGTAAATAAGATGCCACATCTGTCAATAGAAAAAAAATGTGACAACTGGAGTAAGTAGTATGCTATGGATTATGTCATTTTGAACTCGCATCAAAATATCCTCTCTGAAATTGTTACAGAATGTTGAGAGGTTCCTGTTATCGACAGCATCTGACCCTAATGCCATGCTTTGGTAAAGGGTTAGATATGTTACGGAAGGGATCTTGTGTTGCCTTTTAATGCTTAGTGGCTTGTTTGTCATCGTGTTTCTTTTCATTACGTAGTCTAGACGATCTGCTACCTTGTTCATTGGACGTTGACCCCCAAAAATGAACTAAAACTACGGCCTCCTACCGTTTGGCCTTGACTCACAGCATCAAGAACTGAAACTGACCGTCACCTAACCTGTCTTTCGAGATGGAACCATGATTTGAGCATAGACTCTTTGAAAACCGAGCATTTCTGGCTCGGTTATTGTGTTACAGGACATTACAAAAATGTTTGGAAGGAAGAAAGGCTCAGCATTTGTATTTTAATTTTGTATACTTTTAAAATATTTTTTGAGAGGGGGCAGTTATCCTGACAACATTACTTCTGTCGAGGAGGTTATGTTTTTTGCTGGCGTTTATTTGTCAGTCTGTTTGCAACATAACTCAAAAACATTGTGGACAGATTTTGATGCAATTGGCAGGTTATGTCTTGTACCCTTACTGGACTTCGAAACAGGTGGTTAGATTTTGAGGTGAACCTGATTGCCGTCTGTATTCAACAACTCGTTGAGGATTGTTTATCAGTGATACGTAATGCAGTTGAAAAATGCAGATAACTCCACCATAAATGGTCTTGGTAATTAGCAGAAACAGTTTCTACCAGATTGATCTAGATCCAGGCAAAATTCCGGACTTTATGACACGGAACGGGACAAATGGGGGATCTTTGTAATGGTATACACACATAACTACAAGAGAACAAATTAAGCTATACACATGCAACAAACACAAAATATATCCAGAATATTGAGAAATTAATCATGTATTTCCTGCGCACACTCATTTTCGTAATACCCAATTTCATGTAACCTAGCTAAAATAAATATAGTCTTATTTGAAGTGTGCATCAAAATATTTGGGGAGGGCAAAGGTGATTAGCAGAGGTCTGCACTATCCAAGGCCTTCTATTTTGTATTGCATTTGTGCCATAACACTATGCCCTAATTCCATATAGCCTGGCCAAAGTATTCCTTTTACGTACCTCAACACAGCAAACATGTTCGTTTGCAGTGTTGTTTCATGAAGTCTTCGTGGTCTCCCTTGCAGTAGCTGACCCAACCTGGGCAGTCACTGATATACAGTGGGTCATCGTGGCAGGCTAAAACACGAAAAATAGGCACTTTCTTTTATCAGAAACTGGTTTACAAGAAACTAAATGAACTACAAAATTGTAGTGCCGTGGAGCTAGTATATAACTATAAAGTAAAGAAAATTGGAACTTGACCGCTGTTTTGAAGAAGATAACGATCCATTCGCGAATTTTCAACCCACAAGGCTTTAGTTATGCAACAGAAACGTAACACAAATCTGATATTTCGATGGCCAAAAGCTAAAGCAGTGCTAGACATTTCTAACATAGTCCATTGACTTTAGTTTCTGCATTGCATGTCACTTGTGAATGTCAAGATAGACAGAGTTGATACTGACTATCTAACACTTAATGTTATTGACGGAATAGACATGATTTTGTTATAAATAATTCAAGCTAAGTTATTTTTGAACAGTTGGATTTTGTAAGTTTAGCTAAATCTTGCTAATTTGTGTCAGCAAAAGATTGTAATTTTGCACTTTGATCAGCATGGTGTTTTCG
The DNA here is from genome assembly GCA_024741275.1 of Chironex yamaguchii. NCBI lineage: Eukaryota > Metazoa > Cnidaria > Cubozoa > Chirodropida > Chirodropidae > Chironex > Chironex yamaguchii. The sequence continues at coordinate 18,687 of JANTCA010005032.1, forward strand.
TGACAGCGTTTATGTTGATCGAAAAACTCTCAACAGAGCAATAAAGCAATTTAAGGCCCCCAAAATAGGAAACCAATTATAAGAGTTTTAATACCTAGTGCTGATCCAAGTGTAAATTTCGCTTTGAGGATCCAATTTAAAAGAAACGGACCAGCGATTATAGAAAAAAGAGGCAGAGAAGTAAACAAAAAAAATTGAAGAAATATTAAAGGTTGGAAAATTAGTCTGCTTCTCTCTGTTCTCCTACGTCAATTAACTATATTTAGATTATAAATTCATCATGGTCTATTGCAATATTTATGATATGATACAGCCACTTACTTGCACATTGGTAGAGCTTGTTAATTTGTATAATGTCTGAAGGACTGAAGTCGTTCCTCTGTCCAAATGCTCTATAGGGATCGTCTTTTGCCTCCATTGTTGGCAGAAAATTTTTTGAAAAAGCATCGTTTGGATAGTGCATGACGGAATCAAAATCATATTTTTCGCCAAAGGTGTTGACGTCCAATGCGGAATACTTTTGAAACTGACTGTCCATTCCTAGGAAGAAAAGTAATAAAAACTTGTATAGAAGACTGTTCTCGTCCTCTGTAATCCATGTAATTGCTAGGTACAGTCGTTGTAGATCATCAATGCAATTACTGATAGGCATGAATTGCGAGAGGTTGCTTAGGACGGAGTAGCTGCCGGTAAAGGAAGCCGGCAATGCCGGATGAAGACCCGTTATTGTCCTTTTTTGACACAGTTCGTTGAATTTTATAAAGAAATGTGTAGTTACCTAAATTACTCAACAAATTTATTGAGGTTATTACAACGTATTCAAATTAGCAGCAGACATGATATACTTACACACAATCGGCCTCTCTACGTTTTTGTTTCGTAGTTTTCGTATTTCACTTTGTTATGCAAAATAAGTTTTCAAACTAACTTGTTAGTGTGTATTTCATCACGTCATCAAGTTCAATGATAAGATTATAATGGTGTTCTAAGTGACTTGAAATTGCTACATAATGCACAGAGAAGTTAAAAACACGTCCTGACCTTCCATGATGTTATTCCAATTGATTTTGATATAGTTGTCGCGATCTGGTCTACTTTGTTCGTGGATAAAGCCGGCAGCATGCATCATTTCATGAATCATCGTACCCATAAATTCACACCCTTGTCCAATTGAAAGCGGCTGAGCTCCGATGTCTCTTCCAAGAGAGGAGTAGCATCTATAAAGTTGATTGCAAACTCATTCTATTACGAGATCAGTACCGGAAAGCAGTTGCTGTAAAAGAGTTGGCATGGTTTTACATATAAAGCTCATTTCCAACTGAAGGTTTCTTGTATTAGATTTATTGTAAAGCTTTAAAATATAAAGTGAACACGTTGTTGACTGCTATATCTAAGGTAGGTTAAAACAGAAATAGACAGTGACGACGATTATTAATTAAACAGTGCAAAATATTGTGGGTTAATGTACTCTTGAGTTCCGGATAATCGTCCGCCACGACCGAACGATTAAAACTTTTTTATTTTTCCACCCAGGAAATTCTTATTCCAATCCCTTTTGATTAATATTTTGAAAAATATTTTTAGCCTTCTAGCTGTACATTCTTGTGCGTGTCATCAAGACGAGTCAAGAGTGCAAAGATTTTTCTGTGGATGTGTCAGTGACAAAGAACACTCTTTATTAGACTATATGGTAAGGTGTCACCAAAATAGGTGTCCCCCTTATTATATATTCCAACCACAATTATTAATATTGAGATAAATTTCCAGCCTGTCGTATTATTCCAACCCCTTCTACTTTTAGGGATGTGAGAGTAACCTTTCAAATATATCCACTGGAAGCCAACTAAAGTCAAGTCACTCAGAAAGTGACTCCTCTCAAAAATACGGTTTACCAATGTTGCGAAAAGCAATTAAGGTGATTTAATATTAGTTTATTGAGTGATTGAATGTTGAGTACAAAATTGATTCCATTTAAATGTAGCCGTGTAAGGGAATAGTTAAGGGTTTGCTTTCACACTTGTTATTGTGATAATGATGAAGTGGTAATGATAACTATTCTGTTGCAATTACATATCCAAACCTTTGATGTTAACAACGATGGCAATGTATTGGAATGTAAACGAATACAAACACGAAATTTTCACGGTATATTGTTACAGAAAATGCCATTCGTACGAAATAATAAACTATCATAGTTCTTTAGCTAAATGAAAGTGGATTGACATTGATTAATAAACTTAAAAGTTTAAATTCTTGTTTGTTGTTCCAAATCAGATGTAAACTGCTTTGTGGTGGTGATCTAGCAGTAACGTATCTGGAGAAGTCAGGGTCCGAACCTCTACTTTTAATCCAAGAGGAGGGGGGCTGTAAAAAGTAGTTAAGAATAGACTAAAGGGTATGATCACCAAAAAACTCCCTTAACTCAGCCTCAGGAGAGTAAATCAATCCTTACCCTTGTCCAATGATCATATTTACATAATTTGCTTCAGTCGTCCTTGGCCTGAATTTTACACATGTTTTGTTATCAAATTCAGCAATGGCCTTCGTAAGCAATGCGACTCTTGTGGCATCTGCAGAGAAAAATTATTCAAGTGCATGTCTTAACCTTACATGTTAAAAAAGGTATCAAAAATTCTGATATAACAAAATTATAGTCATAAAGCAAAAACATTGATCACGAATTAGAAAATAAACAATGGCTGTTTTAACTTAGGTATTTGATTATACGTAACCAAAAGTGACTTACGGACAGTGATAACTTTTACCTGCAGCAAAGGTTTGATCCATAACGTATGGAATTAGTCCACCTGGCCATTTAAATGCAACTAATGCGTCTCTTTTTGTTTTCTTGCCAAACAACCGACGCTTTTTTGCCTCTGTTATGATCAAGTCGCCTTGAAACAAATCACCTGGTATGTGAAGAACAATTTATAAAAAGGCATTAAGTCTTGCAAGGTATAAATGACACGTGTATGACCCTTGAATAGAAACACGTTAAGTGCCCATTAGCAATGAAAAAAGAGCGTTGCCTTCAGAAAAGACATAAACAATCATTAAAATAACGGTTTAGGTTATCCTTTAATAAGAGAAGCACAAGAAAAGCGATATGGAAGAACAAGGCTGTATACTTCTTTGACCGGACTATTGCAAGGGAACCCAAAGAGCACTTTCTACTGGGGGATAAACAGGCACCTACCCCATGTCCTAGACTTCGAGTGGTTTGCAAAACTTTGCGATTTAAGCAGAATGAAACATCAAGTATCTGGAAAAAGAATTGCAAGATTCTTTATAATACATATACAGATTTCCACTACTCAGGAGTTAAAATTTCTGGATTTCAAGTTCAATTTTTCATTTATACTATCTCCAGCTTTATAGACATATAATTTACCCATCAATTAACAATGAGTAAGTTATAAAGTTTGGAACTCGTTCATACATTCAAACGTTCTAATTATAGTAAACTACTTAACAGTAGATGCTATCAACTCATCTATACATTCATGATATGGAAAAACAAAATCCTACAATATGCTTAATCTATTTACCAACACGAGACATCATAGTGAAATAAGAACTTTTCATTACCCCTTTCCTCGGCCTTTTTCTCCTTTTCAGCCTGGGCCTTCGTATGAATCAAGAAATCTACAAATATTTGAATGGAAATGTTTGTAGTCGATAATTCGGGAATTGGTTTATGTACCACAGTACTAGAAAACGTATAAGTTGTTAATCGTTTAAAGAGTGCAGTGAAACATTCGGGCCACGAAAATTTAGTTGCATTTTCGGTAAGGCCATATCAACGGCTTGGTTATTTGGTGGTGTTCCGCAGTAATATCAAAGTAATTTTCAATAACCTTTAATATTTTCTTCTCATCTGATAATACCATTTACCTAGCCTACTTAGTTTTCTAATACACTTTACTCTAGCAAGCAAAGAATTGCATTGTGGGAAAAATATAAAGTACCCGGGCCTTACCTTTTAGAAAGAATGGATTTTTAATACATTACCATAAATTTCCGAAGTTAGCTGTGAGAAATGTTTGTATTTTATTATCAAATCTCTTGATCGTTACTTTGCTGACGCCACCAGTCCATATAAATCCAGTTAGTATCAACAAACTATGTGATCCATTAGCGATATATAATATATAATATAGCATATTGCATAAATCAGGACATTAAAAGTGTCCGAAACATACTTTTGTTATGTTGTCCTTAACTTTATTAGCTCAGACTTTTCTAACTTCCTGTCTGCGTTGCAAAGTTTCATCCCTAATACATTATTTATGCTCTCTTTTGTTGAATATAATTATGTTGTGATATATCTTATTCTGTACAATTCATTCCTTCTTTCTTTTTTCCATTGTTCTCTTATTCTATTTACAGACTTCTGTTTTACGCAAACTCCATTTCCTTCGTTTCAGTTGTTTAGCACTCGTTTTGAAATGCTGAAATATATTTTAAATAAAAGATTTAAATTTTTATTCACATTTTGTCCATCATTTCATAAAAAGAACTTACCATTTCCATATACACAAGCGGCCATTGAGAAGACGAAAATGCTTAAAAGGAAACTGAACTTTGCCATTGTAGACGTTTGATTTCCAAACTAGGGCTAATAAAGCAAGGATTGAATAACAAACAAAAAGAAAACAAGAACAGCAAATATTCAAGGCTTTAAAATACACAAAGATGCATTTAGTAAAGCGTAGTATGGTGTAAGAGTCGTTGTTTATTCCTTTGTCTAGCAGGAACTTTGTGCATTGATAAAACACCGAACTGAAGAGTCAAGTAATTAGCTACTGTAGTACAAAGTAACAGTCTCTCATTTCTTGTTTGTAAAACTGTGTGTCAGTCTTGACAGTATTTTTGTATCATTGGTCCAAGGGATTTTTCGCTCGTAAATATTACACTTGATCTGTGCGGAATTTCTAAGAAAATTGTGTTTTTACAGTATTTATTCTTATGATCTGACCTAAGGTACATCCAACCCACACAATTTATCAAGCAGTTTTTTAATCTACTCTCTCTTCTATTTTTCAATTTCCTTTTTTCTATTTCCCTCTCACTCTCTATTTGTCGGTTTGTTCTTCCTTTCCTTGCATTCTTGCTTCTTAATTTAATTCCTTCCTTCCTATATTACTTTCTTCCTCTCTTCACATCTTCTGTCTTTCATTCATTTTGTACCCATTTAATCATTTTTCCCTTCTTTGTTAATTTGTCTCTCCTTATATATTTTATCTATCTTTCTGTGATTCGTTTTTTCTCTTTTTGTTCATTTATCTTTCTGTGCTTCGTTTTTTTCTCTTTTTATTCGCTTATCTGTCCTTTAATTTTTATCCTTCATTTATCCATATTCCATCCATTCATTGGATTTTTTCGTTCTTCATACTGCCATTTGCATTCTTCATTCGTTTTCGTTATAAATCTCCATGTTCCATGACAAGTCAAGCTTACTAATGTCCGCGATCGCATGATCTCGTAATGTAATTTTAAACTGTTATTGTTATCACTATAATATCAATAAAAGTTTAGATTTTCTCAACAACTCTAAATCACTTAGAAGATTACTTTTCTATTGATGTATCGCCCAATCTAACAATATTCCTAATTATCAGGGAATCAGTTTAAGTAGTGTTGGTATTTTATATCTTAATTGCAAGAAAATTGTACCTAAATTGTAGATTGGAAGTGCAGACTGAGGATCGACGGCGAAAGCATCTCTCTACACATCAAAAGCAACAGGGAGTCAAACTATTGACTACGAAAGGCACTCAATTACGTAGAATACATAAATCCAAAAGTCAAAACTTTGATATTTGTCTATGAAATAACTCACGACACGAAGATCATCATATCAACTCCATCGTTCTGGTTTGCAACTACAATGGAACGAGCGGATTTGTCTACCACCACCAAAGGAAAACATGTGGACAACATTAAACACAGACTACATATCAGAATTGCAAGAATACACAACACCTTATTTAACAGCCTTGCGACACAAAGCTAAAAAATAACGCAGCGACTCAAAAAGACACAAATAATTTAGTGACACAAATCTGCTACACGCTAACACAGACATGAGTTAACAAAATTGTATGGTTATTGTATATTTAAAGTGCAAGGATTAAGATATGCTTTTTAAGTGAAATAATTAACCTTGTTTCAAAACTTACCTTGTATCCGCTCTTTTTATGCTTCTTCGAAACTAAAGACGTCAATGTTTAAACACAAATGATGAGTTGCATTATATACCATATCAGTTGACTTGGGATAAACATTGTCTAAAACTTCCGAATAAACTCATACAATATTCAGGTCAATATGCCATTTTCCCTCTCTTTCAATACACTTGCAAGCAGAATATTTTACAAGATCCTTTGAAAAACTCACCAGTTATTACATTATCATCAGCAAATAAAATCTTTGTTCACAAGACATTGCCTTTGATCCTTACCTTACTAATTAACTCAACAAATTCTAAACTGTCATCAAAAGTGTTTGTATGGTTTTTGAAACAAACTGAATTGTTTACTCCCTTCTATGTTTGAGGGGAAAATATATTTATTAAGGATTTGTTGTATTCTTGTATGTTATGATGATGTTCTGTTGTGATACGTTCCAGGTATATAGGAGATGTTTGACATGAACACGAAGGTTGACAGCTTCGCGTCATGCGATCAATTCATTTGCTTACTTGTTATTAAGTATTATTATTGATATTATCCTGATTTAATCTAGTTATTGTGCTGAAGCATGTTGTTTTCCATGTCACAATAAGGAAAACAACCAGTAATATCTACCATATCTACCAAGTCAAGACGTCACATTGGAGGAAATGAATGAAGAAATTTGGCTGACTACAAAATGGCATTTTATGATAACGGACTAAGGGGGATATAGCTTTCCCTTTGCTGCTGTTGACGTGCATATAATTTATGTTTTGAATGGCATGAGTAATTACTCAAAGGCTTTTTGATTTTTGCAGAAATGCCATTTGGTTTCATTCCAAGCTATCTATAAGACTTCGGAAGTAGAATGGCTTATGATCTCGTGGGTTGCATTTCTTAGACCGCAATTCGCAGGAATTTTTTGACTATCTTATTCAAAGTGGCCATAAAGCCGCAAACCTTATGCAGGCATTTTGCTCCTCGGCATTTTTTATTCAATGTGTGTATTTTTATTGCATTGAGATCTAATAAATTTTAGACTTGGTTAAATTGTGAAAACATTACACGTGAAGAGACGCAAGATTGTAGGTAACATACTACAGATTTAAATATTACAAATTTAAACGCCGAACAGGACCTGGCATGCAAGTGTTAAACTCAACTCTATTAATATCGCGTTCATACTACAGAAAAAAGAACAGAACACCTTAGTTCCTTGCCTGAAAAAGTGACGATAGGCGTTGCATATCCACTTGGCATCTTGATTTCTTGCTAGTCTGGAAATGGCTCTGTTCTTTTGTTTCGCTAGCAAAGCGTAACTGTTTCAATTCGCTACTTAATCGCGCTTTTCTCCAGTGTAAATGTTCAGGAACTGAGTTTTTTGGTAACTCGAAAATGCGCCTTATTCTAGAGTTGGAACGAGGCTTCATGAACATGTTATAGACGTCGCAAATGAAGAATCAAGCCAAGCAAATGATACACATAAAAGTTCCGTTCTTTCCGATTTTTTAAACTTAAGTGTAAACGGGACCATATTTTGGTCCGCTCCTGTTTGCTCTAGTGTAAACGCAATGGAAAAACGTCCAGTAACCAAGGTGTTCCGTTCTTTTATGTAGTGTAAACGTAGTCTAATTTTCGATATCCATAATAGATATGAATAAGAGACATCTTATAGAAAGTTTACTAAAACTGCTGACCTTTCAAGGACGTCTGACGGCTCCACTCTGCTGCGATCTTGAAAGAGGCTTTGAAGGAAATTACTGTTACAATCCTTTAATATAAGTAACTACGTATTCAATATTCAGTTCTAAGCGTAATCAAACAAAAACTTAGATATGTCTAGAACTACATAATCTTTACTGACGACAAGCCTTGAAGTTTATAGAGTACCGTCTACAACAAACAGTCAACTGCGCATGACATTATGCGATTTGGTATCTGGCAAGAAGTTATCGATGAGCAATTTAAAAATGGCTCTTTTGTTGTAATTCTACCTGAGGCGAATGCTCAAAGAGGTTTCATTCAGTATTTTCGGTTAACTAAACAATAAAACAAAGCCTTGATTACTTGAATCTTGTTTGGCAAGTCACAACGTGTGCAGACATAGTCCAGCATGTTCAAATTATGTCCAAGTATTATGCATTCTACAGATGCTAAGATTGGTGTTCAATTTATTAAGAAATGAGTTTAGTCAAATCAGTAAAGAAAATTATGTATCTGATGTGCTTTCGTTAAGTTTTATTGACAAAATGTAGATTGACAGTTTTTCCTACTTATTCTTGAAAAGTTTGGATAGAAACGAATTGTTAATTTGTTTTTTTCTCTCTGTAAGCAATAGACAGAATTTGGCCTAATTTTTTGCCTTTCACAAGTCTCGTTAATTCGAAGGCTCAATAACTCGGAGGCTTGATAGCTCAAATCTCCCATAATTGAAACTCCTGATAATTTGAATAATCAATCCTTGACTCCACCATTGCTTGGTCCCAAGTCCAAGACGAAAAAGGAAGATGGTTGGGAGAGGAACAGGTGGGACCCTTTCCCGTAAAACCAAATTCCAGAGAAGACAACAGTCCTGCAAGCATCATTTGATGTCGTCGTTAAGTGCAGTTCGTGGAACGGAGTGACGCAAATTGTCATCAATTCGAAGCCGGATTCTGCCCACTGCAAGGATTCTGACATCCAATATGAACATGCGACTTGATACACAATGACAAAAACGATCGATCCTTCGAAGCAACAATAATTCCTTGAAAAGTTTCCTTTAATCTGTGAGTTGTTGACTTGTTAAAAAGCCAGGGACTGGCTAGCAGTCCTTAGCTATGCAATTTATTTCGCTCTACGCATCCCAGACGCAACAGGCTTGATGTTTGGTTGAGATAATCCTTCGATTCGTTTGATCATGGGACTCCCTCTAACAGTTATATTAATATGTTGAGCTTGGAAGAATTAAGACAACAAATGATTGAAAAGAAATGAACATGAGATTTTCAAGAACTTGTATCTTGGAGCTCAACTTCTCCTAAGGAAGATACATTATATAAATAAAGATTATACCTACAAAGTTTTATGTTTATTGCACATAAACTGGCTATCAAGCACACATTTTCGTAGGAAAATTATTGTAATAACAACATCTCATTTTAATTAATAAATAGCAAATACCTGTCGAAGAGTTTAGTATCTATTATATGTTTCGGTTTCAACAGATAGTAAGAGCAAAATTATTCTTTACAGTTGCCCTTTGCAGTGCTTTACCTCATGCAATATTTTGCTAAGGTAGCGAAAAATATTTACAATGTATTTTTGCTTCACTAGCACACTTCGCGGGTTCAAATAGTCATTTTCTTGAAAATTCTTTATCTGTATTGGTTCATGTTCCTTTCCGGTATTTTTTATTCCAAGCCGTTTCTGTTGAATCCACTCATTTACTTCTTTCTCTCCCATTGGATCAAGAACGAATTTTTTAGAGACACCTTTAAGTTCTCCTTTCATCTCTTCCAACGCAATATCTCTTCCTAGAGATCTGCCGATTACCATATGAGTTGTAGACTCCTTGCAAAGCAGACAAAATGCGCACATGACCAAAACTTTGTCCCAAATCATTGCAACTTCGGAGTGAGAGAATCTAATTAAAATAAGACAGAAAGTAGATAAACTCACTTTATACTCCAACAAATTTTATAAACCTAACATGCGTGGTTTTGTCAGTCATTGACAATACCTAAGACGTCTTCTAGGTTAAGCATTCCCCACTTAAAGATTACGTTTTTGCAACATCGTTTACTGTTGATATAAGAAAGGAGACATTAACATTATCCAAACTTATCCATCGAAATCTTGATGTGCATCACCTTTGGAATTAGGCATATTACATTTGCACCGTAAACCAATTCTATTCCGCATTGCAATTTCTTCCATTGGTTTGTTAAAAATGAGTTGACTCGAAATTTCCTGATAATACTCCTATCAACTGAGCCATCCGAAGTCGAAGTAAATACTTTGAAATATGACATTGAATATTGTACATGTTTGGAGTAATTTCTGTATGTTAGTCGATATAATATATGCACGTACATATATAAAGCTATCAAGACGTATAAGAAAGTGTTTACGTTTTTTTAGTCTTCTCTGCTTCCATACATGGTCTGTGATATCTACAAAAGAGTTCTTATGACATTTCCTTTCAATTAATAACTATCTTATCCTTTCCTCTTTTTAATCAAGTCTCAAGTGTTAGCTTCTAGTTGTACCAAACAGACAGATAAGAATGTTTATATATGACACTGATCGTGGTATTAAGTGTTATCTTGCTTAATATCTTTCGAAAATCAATAAAATCACCGTTACATCACTAAGCCACAATTTCGTACCCTTCTTTTTATTTTACATAACTATTTTACTGTAATTGCTACGGTGATACTTGCCACCAACAGTACTTGGATTTTCAAAGTTTGTTTTGATAATATCAAACGGTAATATCAAAGTGTGAACAATATCAGAAGGCATGAATGCTTAAAGGGTATATTCTTAGATTCTATAACCTTATATATAATTATCATGGTTCGAATCTATCTTAGCAGTTGTCACAAAATAAATTGAAAGTGCCTGCAACTTACTCTAGTTATTTGCGTAAGAAATCAGGAAGTGTGAATACATAGACAAAAATTGCCTGGGACGCACTGCTTAGATTAGTTACAGCTTAGTCTTAGTTTATCTATTACTGTATATGAAATTGACTACTTACCGGCTATCAGGATCTGCTCTTGAGTAATCTTTCGTGACTATTCTGTCGCTTTCAGTACTGTGCTTTTATTTCATTTCTATAAACTACTATCTTTCAGCATCGGTAAATTGTGGTTGCAGTGATTCCTATCTCGCGATAATCGTATGTTCCTTTCCAGTCTTGTCGTTTCCTGTTAACTTTTCTCTCTTCCTGTTAGCCATCTTAACTTCGCACCTTATTCCAGGAGCGTAAAAATTACTGAAGATAGAAGACTGTCATAAATACACAAAAGAATGGGCAGTGCTTTTGAATCTGATCATTGTAAAGCTCTCCACCGGTGAACAACAGCTGAATTTCTGTGAAGCCGTAAACATAATTCATTTATTCCACCTTTGAAGATGATATCAAATGATATCCTTTACGTCCCTTTCCATACTTTTTCTGTTACTGTCACCATTATTACTACTACTGCTGCCACTACAACTATTACTATTCCCATTACTACTACACCTACTGCTGCTACTACCACTACACCTACTGCTGCTGCTACTACTACTACTACTACTACTACTACTACTACTACTACCATTACTACTACTGCTGCTGTTGCTACTACTACTACTACTACTAAACCTACTGCTGCTACTCCTACTACTATTGCTGCTGCTGTTGCTACTACTACTACTACTACTACTATTGCCGCTGCTGTTGCTACTACTACTACTGCTACTACTACTACTACTATTGCCGCTGCT